>JAAGKR010002972.1:770-80770 GCA_011419295.1 Clarias macrocephalus
AAAATGTGTAATTATATAAATAAAGAGAGTTTTTAAATCCCTAACAGCTTTTTAACCATTTGCAACAGATGCTATTACAACTTAACTCCAGTAACCATGCTTGTGCCACGTTACAACCATTATATGACAAAGCTTACACTGAAATGCCGATGTAAATATCGCCAAGTAACGTTCTTTCCATTCTCTTAACTGCCATGTTCTCTTAGTGTGCAGCTGTCCATCGGATGCTTTTTCTCCTGTTCTGTTTATCGCAGTATTTTTAAGTATATTTAAAGAAAAACACAACTGCAACATAACGAAGACAAGCGTAATAATGATGATATACGTGTACAACCTAGGAATAGTCCAATAATCATGCAATGTTTGTCTTGAAGATGGATTTTAAATGTTGGGACCAATTCAAGGGCTTATCTGTATTTGGCCAACAATAAATATAGAAGGTGGTATCAAAAAGTTTCAAGATTAGCTCTTGTTTACAAAAACGCCATACATGTCCCTCATATGGCTTAGAACCTAAATAATAGAATTTGTTAGTTATTGATGGTCTGGGCCCTGGGGACGAATTCGCAATGCACAATTCCATGAATTAAAAAAAGAAGAAGAAAAAAAAAAAAAAAGACTAAGCATGCACTTGGTCAGGTTGCAGATCTGCCTCGAGTTTTTGGGTTGTGGGGATGATGGGCTCTTTCACTGTGAAGACTGTTGCTTCGTCTCAGGGTCGTACCCATACACTCAAGCGTCGTCACTCCTCGACATGAACGACGGGTCATCCACGGCACACTGACGTTTTGAATTTTTGCGAAACTCTGATGCAAGGGTTCCTTCTGCTCCTGGGTCAGCAGCCTGAAGACGAACTCGGCAGCAACATGGCACGTGTTGAAATCACGTGAGGATTGTCTGGACTGTTCTGTACGACACCAACAGTGGCAGCAATCTGGTGAATTGCTCTCCGATGATCATAATGCAGAAGTTGCTGAATGGTTTCGACTTTTTTGGGGGTTGAGCTGGTTGAAGGACTTCTTGATCCCTCATCATCTTCCAGTGATGTTCTTCTGCACGTGAAGAGTGTGTGCCGTTCAAAACACCTTGAACAACTTGCAGAATAGTGTCTTAAATGGTGTTAGAATAAACTTGCAGAATAGCGTCAAACGGCTCGGTGGCAGATTTGCACAACTTGACTTAGGCTTCTTGTTTCAACTCGCAGTCCATGAAGAAGTAGCAGAAGTGGGAACGCACATGATCGCAACAGCACCAGTTGCACAGTTTCCGATGTACACAGGACTTTTGGCACACTGACTTATGAAGGTCGGTGCTCCATGTGACTGTGCGCAGACTTCTGCTGCCATCTGTTGGTGTGTTGTGTTACAAAACTAATCTCGAAACTTCTTGATGCCACCTCTATACGAGTAATAATTACTCAACATCGTTCGTTATATTTTGGTTGACATTATGTAACAATGTGGGGTGTATACTGGAACAACACCTGCTGTTAGCCCTACCTTGATTGGCTTGTTCAGGTCTGCATTACAGAATGTATGTATGGAAACTGAGAATTTCTTCCAGGACGGGTTTAAATTGTTCTTAATGACCTGGGAGGGAAAAAAAGGAAAGAAAAAAAAGATCATATTCAAAGCCAAGAAAAGCCAGAAACTTGGATAGAATTTTCAAAACAGGAAGTGAATCTGCACCTCAGTCCTGTGAACCAACTGCCATGAGCCGTCATCAGCCTGCTTGAAGAACTCCAGGAAAGGATCGGATTTGCCAAACAAATCCTACAAATAGAGAAATAAGAAAAACAATATATAAATTATTGTTTGTTTATATATATAAGAAGCTAGTAGTGAGAGATTTGACTAATACTTTACCTTCTTGTCCAGGTTTCTGGCTTCAATTTCCATCACGATGGCTCGGTTGTCCTTCACTTCTTCTGCCACAACCTGCAAAATTGGAAAATCATTCATCTGTATTTCAGCCTGAGGGAAAGGTTTCTGTACTGACATGGACAAGATTCCAGGTGCACAAACTTGCAAGCTAGGAGATGAGGTAACACACACCATGATTACTAACATGGGCAAAACTAATGGGAAATAAATACCTGTTGTTGAGAATATTAGCTAGCAAGCTAAGTGGCCTGTGGTACTATTTAGCAAACATAGCCGAGCTAGCTAGTAGCCTGTTGTCCTGTTGTCGCTTGGTAGCTTCAAGGTGGGACTAAACAAATTCGAAGTCAGATCACGTATTTGGGTATGCCCCGTTACCCAGATTCAGTTCTCAGCTGGACATATGGCGAGCGAGCTTATACCGCTAACTGCTAGGCTAGTCACAACATGGAGCATTTAGGAATGCATAAACACACTGTCCAGATCATTTTGGAGCATATTAAATCAAACCACTACACATGACACACTGATGAAACCTTCTGTAACAACTCTGTCCATAATAAGCACTGCACAACTGTTCATAAGGAAAACTAACCAACAATGCAGTATGTTTGCCTTTGGATCGAAATCAGCAGGCAAATGGTTTGATTGCTCTTGAAATGTAAAAGTGAAAAAGGCAGGCGACAAAAACTATCGTGCAAAGTCAAACAGATGAAGATTTCACACTGAAGCATGCAAATGCTAGAAGAATTACCAGCGTGTGCTTATGGAGTGCAAGGCCTGCAAAAAGTTAGCATTAAATGTTTCAATCACTTCAAAATGTTTTTTTAATAAAATTATTTAATTTATCACACTTAATAATTTTTTTTAAGGCAAAAGAAGGAAGGTATACCGTTATTGTGCCTTTGCCTGCAGGTTTGCCTGGTTTGAGCTGAAGTGGGTTGGTAACCTTCTTATTGGACACGACCTAAGACAAAAATAAGACATGCAGATTGCAGACATTCCATCGACCACCATTCCAGATATTTCATAACATTGCACTAAGACTAGATATGCTTTGGTCTGGAAAAGTGAAACCAACTCAAAGCTTCACAGTAAGCGCCACGTAAAACTGATGATACCTGGCCAAGGGTACACTCGAACCCTCCCAAGAAGTCGTCATCTTTCAGGTCGACAGATTTGTTGTCGATGTCGTAGATGCACAGCTTTAGTTTTTGCACCCTCTCGAAGTAATAGTCAATGCACAGTCTTTTGGAAAACTCCGGGTCCTGGCAGTTCATCACCGTCTCTGTGCGGTCCACCTACAATCCACAGAAGAATTAGCGTCACGAGCACGTCACTCCCTGACTAAACCCTGATTAGATCCCATAACCCAAATGACTCCATGATTCCAGAAAAGCACTGCACACCTCGGTCCATTTGTCGTCCCCCGCGCTCTGCAGCAGAACACACAGAGGGTCGGACTTTGAGCCAACATCTTTGTCAAGAAGGTTTTTGCAGGATATGGCGAGCTCAATCTTGGTCACATACTGGGTTGCCATCTACACACAAAAAAAGGATGGTGGTGTTAAACTTACTGCATGCGGAGACAAATTCATAAGAACGTGCATCTCCTGAAGGAAACGTAGGTGATCGGTAGCTATTAAAACTTGCACCATGTGCCAACTCAATTAGTATTGCGATTCTGCAAGTATCACGATTTGAAGTGGGGTATAAAATTCATAAATGACACTATTTAGATAAAAGCCTTAGTGAATGGTGCTAAATGCTGCAAATTGCTAGAGGATTTAGAGACCTTGTGGTTCTTGAGGTATGAGCTAAAACATGAAATGGTCTCAATTAGGCCAACTAAGATCATCCGTCTTGCCTAGTTAGAGGGAGGAAGCATTCCTTAAATGATCTCTGTAGCACCTACTGTCTGGTCCCTATGAAAAAACAGAATGCCTTCATATACAATACGATTTCTTGCACAATTGCCAAAAGCACTGTTAAGACAAGACAACCTTATCAGACAGAGTGTTTAACGTAATGCTCCCACTGTCCTTTAACTGTTTTATCTTTGCGTTGCAGTGCTCAGGCCAAGTCATGTGAAGGAACAGGTTTTTCTTCCACGAGGCATTCTTTTTTTTTTTTTTTATCCTCCACAATATGCGTGAAAAGACAATTTAAAAACGTACCTGTACAGCTCAAAAATTGGAAAACTATAGTGCTATTTTGGGAGGGTGACTATTCTATAGTCACGTTTTAAAGCACAGTGTAAAAGCTCCAAGTAAACAATAGATTAATCCCTAAATTATATATCCTGGGTGTGGCTGCAGGTTTTCATTCCACCCAGGCAGGATTTTCTTCTACCGGTATAGCCAGCTGGTCATGGCCTTCATTAACCCACCAGGTGTGGTTTCTGCTCAGCTGGAAAACCAGCTGCAGTAGCAGCACTCGGATGTTAAGATTAGGTAGACAGACCATTGTATTCTCTCTACACCATGCAGGAAACACCATTGCCTGTAGAAAGAAAGGTTTGATTTCTGATCGGAAGGTTGCACCTTTGAGCATGGCCCATAACCCTGTCTGCTCCTGGCTGACTGGCTCTGATCCACACTTTCCTAACTGGGATATGAGAAAATGACAATTTTGGGGATTAATAAAGTAATAATAATAAATAAATAAATTATTATTATTATTATTGTTGTAGTACAAGGTCTGGACCAGCACATTTTTTTGATCACTACTAACCTATCAAACTGCCACCATGGTCACTGAACACACACACCCACCCACGGAGAGGAAGTGCATTCCGAAGTTTCGTCAACAGAGGGCGACAAAAAACACACAAGTTCCTAAACCGTACAATCGAGGCGGTTTTCTTCATTCACATCCTTTCAACTCGAATTGTGCTCGTCTTTAACATCTACACTGCCTTCTTGTATCTTAAATAAAAGTCTCTGGGAGTGAGTACACTAGGTTAACACATGTGCTACATTTATAGATGCATCCAGATAGATTAAAGAATACGCTGCATTACGTAATTCAGAATTTGCTCCATAAATAGAACAAACAAAAAGAAACGTACACAATGTATCCTTTGAAGTGAACATCACAGTGATGAATGCCAGGTCTGGACATATTTTTCTCCCTCCATGTTAATACAGATTACTTTTTTACAACTTTGTTGCGTGTGTGTGTGTGTGTGTGTGTGTGAGAGAGAGAGAGAGAGTGTGAGTGAATGACTCACCGTGTGCCAAACCTCACTCACCCATAAACCACAACAGCTCTGCCCTGACTTCCTTACTATACAAATCTGCAGTACTACCAGCTCAAAGAACAGTTTCTAACACACTGAATATTAGCTCAAAGCTATGAAATCGCATGCAACGGCAAGATTAAATCCATAAACACAACACCAAAGCACAACCATGAAGATAGGTGGTACTTCCGGATGTGCGTAAACACACGCTGTTAAATATACACACACACACATACACATACACCAGTCATCCATACAGATCATTACAAACAAAATCAGCACACAAGAGAGCAAGTCTGACCTTGATCACTCGCGCGAAAACAACTTTCTCTCCGCAGCACCAAGCGCAGTCCAAGGGTTTCAGCAAGCAAGCTGCTGTGCGAAAACGAAGGTGTGGCACATTGCCCCGCGACGCACGCGTGACGCGATTGGTCGGCAAACGCAGCCTTCCTGTTGGACAATTCAGCTGTCAATCACGCCCGCGCGCTGCTGCAGCACTAGCACCGGCACAAACGAGCAGAGCAACATTCCACACAGGTTCATTCATATCTCTCCGACACACACACTCAGCTGTCTCCTGCTAACCACCAGCGAATTTCACACAGAAAGCAAAAAAAAATAATAATCATAATAATTAAACAAACACCACGCCGAAGTCCAACCTAAACCAGTTTGTGAGAGGTGAAGGAGCCAAACGTGAGTCATGTGGAACAATATTCATGGTTTAATTAAAGAGCTCGCTGTATTAATACAACTATAGAATAGGATTAAAGATGACCCAAGCACTATGACATCAGCTCAGTGTTATCATGGTGTGTGAAATGCCCTTTTGTTCTTCTAAGGCTTTTTAGGGGACTTGCTCAAAAAGTCATGAAAGTCAGCACACAGGTTGGAAGAGTTGGTGCCATTAGGACATTAGGTGGCACAGGGTAGTCACACGATATTTTGCTGCATAGCTCATATACACTTGCATGTATACATGTGAAATCCGGTACACATTCAGATCTCATGCTTTCGCTGTGCATGCCATGGGCTCTACTCAACAGGAAGTCAGTTATTTTGGGTTGTTTGCAAAACGTACCCAATGGACTTTGATTTACTCCTCCTAGGGGATTTATATGATCGCTACCAAACCGAGCCAATGTGATCAAGACACTGCTGATGCAAAATTCAAAGGAATTTTTGATCTCCCTAACGGTTTAAATAGACTTTATGGATATCTTAATTTTAGAATAGGGGGAATTTTATATTATGTCATAATGCAATGCATGACTGGGTTTCTGGTGTGCCCAGGCAGCGATTGCACAGGTGCTTGGACCCAATCATCGTCGCTTGCAACTCACATACACAGTGCATTTAGAAAGTCTCTGCAGTAAGAGTAGTTCGTTGACGGGCTCTTGTTTGGCGCCAGGAGGCTGTTGTACAGCTCTTTGCTTAAAGTCAGCCATGTATTTCTATTGTGAAAATGTCAACCATTAAAATGTGTTTTTCTAGTGGAGCACATTTTTAAAGAATACACAGATTTAGTTTGTGGAAAATTTCAAGCAGCTATTCCGGAGACATGAATATCACATTGTGATATTGTGCAAGATTTAATAAAGAAACACATAAGTAAGAACATTTATGAGTTACATTAAACAAATATTTACCCATAACCTACTCTACACGGCTACCAGGGAGGGACTTTTTGAACACACGTGTATACACATATATACACACACATCCTCTTTGTGTTTCGACTGTTTTAGCATTCATTGTACACACACTATTCACTTCACATTAAGAACTCATTTACACCTGCAGATCATTTATGCAGTTATTTAAAATCAGCCAGTCATGTGGGAGCAGCACAAAGCATACAAAACAAACAGATACAGACCAAGAGCTTCAGGCAACGTTATCATCCAAACATCGGAATGGAAAAATGTGCATCTGTGCAGTTAACTGCATTTTACATAAAGCAAGCTTTACCTGTGGCTTAGATGTTAGAAAGACAAGGGCTACTTTGGGAAGCTTATTTTAAATACAATACAGTAAAGCCAATACTGCTACAAACTATGTACAAAGTATATTTTTCCCTTTTGATCACTCTGATTTGATGTCACTCCATAAACAGGAAGGGAAGTGATATTTGAGAAGTTGAAGCGTTAAACTTTTGATAAGTTAAAAATGCATTTGTAACAGAATTTACATGCGGTGAAGTACACGTACAAGCAGCATTAGACCTCTGTTCATCTCCACATAAAGTAAGCTTAAATTTTGGCCTAGATGTTAGAAAGACAAGTGCTGCTTTGACAAGCTCAATTTAAATCCAATATTACGAAAGAATACATACAAAGTAGAGAAAGAATATTTTACCCTTTGATCATTCTCATTTGATGCCAAGAGTTAAAATTCCAAGTTAAGAGGGGCATTTATAATAGAATTTACAAATTTTACATGGTGAACTACAAGTATAAGCAGCATTAGCCCTCCGTTAGTCTCCACACAAAGTGAGCTTTAACTGTGGCTTTGATGTTAGAAAAACAGTGGTTTACAAAGCTTATTTTAAAACCTAATGATGTGTCACTTTCAATCAATCGATCAATCAATTAATCAAGTCCACCCAGTGTGGCAGGTCTGCAAGCTATAACCCCCTTTCGATAAGAAATGGAGAATTTGTGTTGAATTACCAGGATCTCTACCGTAAGTCATACAATCATGGTGAGCAAAAAGAAATGTATCCCAGAATGCACAGCACATAAGAGCTTGATATCAATGCACTACAACAGCAGAACACCAGTTATGCAAGAACAAAAATCCAAGGCTATTATGGACACAGATTGGACAACTATATAATGTAAAAAAAAATTAAAAGTAAAATAAAAAAAAGCCAGATTATTTTTTCAAACCTTCAAGTGTCCAGTTTTGATGAATTTGTGCCCATGATTGGATCAAATTCTTCAAAAGTCTTGTCCTTGGTTGACATGAGTGAAATATCACCATGATTGTAAAGAGTGATAGAAGTTACTATAGCCTTACCAACAGGGTGAACTGGACAAACTGTTTCTAGCCACAAAACCATTGCTCAAGGACTGACTGACAGGATAACTGCATAAACGGGCAGGAGTGCAGATGTTCCTAAATAAATGGACAGCGAGTATCTTCTGTATATACAGTATATGCCCAGTATGTTATTTTTAGTATTCTACCATTTTTGCATAAATTATTTTTCTAAGTCCTGACCTAGAAAATAGAATAGCAAAATTAATATCTTACTTTTTTTTTTTTTTTAACCAAAAGCTTTGATTTCTGTACAGCAGTGTGAAACCGCCACGTGTCAATCACAATAATGACAAACAACGAAACCTTGTAATTGGTATTCATTAATTATCAGCATAATGTGGTTAAAGTGCTGATTAAGGGTTTCCTATATTACTTGTACATTTTTTCTTACTACAACTGGTTGTCATGCAGTGAGATTCATGCTACATTTTAGGTGCATGGTAAATTTCACTGTTTCTGTAACATTCCTTTATCCAGTCAGTGCAATGAGTGTAAGGGGAAAGGACCTGTTTTCCATCATGTTACTTTTACCATACTTTAAGTGTTAAAGGACCAAGTGGCTTTTGATACTGTACAACACTAGAGGACCTTAAATATTCATGGAATGAACTTGCAGTACAAGAACAGCAGACATTAGCAAGTAGCTTTAGCAACAAGATAGCCAGCTACTGTTAGGGAAAAATCTAACCCGGACTACTTTTTCATAACAGTAATTATGATTAGTATAGTCAACATTACATATTTAACCTAGTATTGTGCCTGTGTATTGACTAATGTCGAGCCAGTACTGCTACAAGCTATGTACAAAGTAGAAAAAGGGTATTTTACGCTGCTCAGTGCAAGTGATTATTCTCATTTGATGTTACTTCCTTAACAAAGAGGGAACTGATACGAGAAGTTAAAGAAGTCAAGTTGTATGTGGTGAAGTACAAGTACAAGCAGCATAAGCCCTCACATAAGCTTAAGTCTAATTGTCTGTCCAGCTCTTTATACTTATCTGTACATTGTTTATTACCTAATGATATAATAGAGGAATTCTGCAACAAGTGTGCAAACTTAACATGCTCCAGTGGAATTCAGCCTTAATTATTCATGGAAATAATGAAAATACTGCACCAAACGTGGCAGAATCGCCAAGCACACCTTAAACATTTCATCAATTTTACTCTTGCTCTAAACATGTTTTGGCTTGATACTGGGTTTGTGCTCCAAGGTGGAGCCATTAGTCTACAGGCATATAGTCTAATGCATATATAATAAAAATATATATATATTATATATAAATGAATAAAAGTACAAATCTTTGTCATAGTATGGAAGAAGTTACATGATTACACGACTTAATGTAATGCTATATGACATAACTCCAAAACTGAGCTAAATGTTTCTTCTCACTCATCCTGTTTAAACATTTTATAGAATATGGCTGCAAGCTAAAATAACTGTCAGACCACAGGGCCTCGTCTTATGTCTGCACGTGGTTACTTTAAGAGTTCTACAGACAATCCAGTTCAGTTCCTTATCTGACCATAAAACACTATAAATAATTCAATAAATCATGGATTTTCTTCAGTTACTATGTACAAGGTTACAAGAATTACACAAATATTAATTTTCACAAAGTCTGCTGCTTGGGTTTTTTTTTGTCAGATGTTACTGTGGTATACTGAAATATAATTGAGCATTTCAAAGGTTTTTATTGACAATTACATTACTATTATGTAAAGATAATGTCAATATTTGCAGTGTCGACCTTTCTTTACTTTAAAAAATCTAAAACACTCAAGCAGCAGACTTAAAATTAAATGTAAAAAAAATTTATATATATATATAAACCTTTTGGCCACGGCTGAACTCTCAAATTTTGAATTATTGTGAACTGGGGCAAATTACCCTGCAATGCTCTGGCTAAATCCTAGATGCTAAAAAAAAAAAAAAAGATTCCAAAAACAGTAAATTTATAAAATATCAGTAAACACATCCTTATGTCTGGCTGATTAAACGTGAAACAACGCTACAATCCTGTATTTACAGTTAGGAAATCATACATTACAGATTAGAAATCCACACTTTGCGATTTTAGAATAAACCACTGCTGCTTGAAGAGCCTGAGATTGCTCTGCTTTGTGAAGTCATAAGAAGGGCACTAAATGCAAGAATCAGGAATTAGTTGCATAACATTTAAACGCTTTAATGTCTATTGTTTCTAAGACTGTAGCACAGTCCCTAGGTAACAAACAACCAGGAGGACACCACGTTTGATATTCAGAGAAAATAACTGTTGCTGTAACCAAAAATAAAATCTTTGAAAGTCAGCTTTGTGAGTAGCTTTCATTTACTCAGTTACCCATCACTAGTCCAAAAGAAGCATGAGCACAACAGCTGAAGTAAAAGAGCTGTCCTGCATAGCAAGGCTTTACCGTATTACATAACTTTACACAATAAGGACAGTCACAGGATAGCCTCTCTTTACAAATTTCATCTTCAAAATGCCAAAAATGCCCACCAAATCTTAAAATCTATTTGTGCCAGAAAATTATTTAAACTGTTAAAGAAATTCAACAGATGAACATAAGCTTTCCAGTCAGGGATTACAAATCCACTGAAGCCCAAAAATCCATTTCCAGGGTGGTAAGCAAGCCAAAGCAGGAGGGAATTAAAGTAATAGATGTCAATAATCTTAAAGAAATAGAAAAACAGCCAACTGAGTAAATGACCATATCACATTTAGGCACAAAACTCACATGGTAGATGTCTTGGAAATAAAGCTGGTGTATGTCCAGGTATGCAGTCATATAAAGACAATCAAACATTGCAGAGTTTCAAAGCCATATTTAGATAAAACTTACCTTCAGCACCAAGAAAACTCAAGCAGATCTTAAGCACACCGGTCAAAAGGCAAATAGAAATACACCAACACAAATCATTTTCACCTCAGTATAAAATCTGAATCAACAATAGCTGTTAATAATGCATCTTTAATAAGGGATCTTTTTTATGGGTGCAACTCTCTGGAAGCATTAGCAGTTCAGGGGGTGATCATGGATTGGTATATTTAGTCAGATGCTTCATGAAGAAGCAAAAAAGGTATTTTCTCCCAAAACAAACACATGCGGACCCACACAAGGTAAATATGTGCTGTGGGTTTGGGTCAACATTGAAAACTCTTCCAAATATATAATATATATTAATTCAGATGGATATACCCATAACTAAGTCAGGAAAAAAACTGTGGCTCTATAGCATGCAATCCACAGCATCATTGTCCATAGCCAAGTATACTACAAAACTAGAACAGATGCTGCTTGTTTACAAGTTTCAGCTTGTTTTGCACACAAACATTATCAAAACCTATCAAATGCATCTTCCCAAAATATTAAATAATTTCATTTTAAAACATGATGCAAACAAGTTGAAATAAGAAATTAATTAAGAAAAGTTGTTTTTCAAGAAACAACTTTTCATTTCAGAACAAGTCATTGCTTTTTGTAAAACAAATAAAAACAAAAAAACTAGACTGACACAAAAAGGCGAAAATGTGCATTTCATACAACTTTAGGGGAACATGTGAAACATCCAAGTCAGCAGAGGAAAAACAATTTTTATTGTTTATTTGTTGAGTGAAAGAGGACAAGAGGAACAGGGGAAAAATACAATTCCTTGCAAATTCAAAAGTTCAGGAATGTCATTTTATTGACAAAATAGTCACTATGCTGGAAAAATATGTACAACAGCAAATAACACCAAAATAATTGTAAAGCTTGAGAAAGAAAGAAAAAAAGAAGAAGGGGGGAAAAAATAACACAGCAACACTGCTACCATATCTCACAGCAATAAAGTAAGGGGAATACACATACACATGATGGAGAGCAGTTAAAAAGAAGAGTGTAAAGCTTTCATTTACAAAACATTACATTGCCGCATTTATTAAACAATGCTGCTTATCCATTTACAGTGAATAAAGTCATCGCATTCATCATCTTGTGTTTCTCACAGGTAAAAATTATTCCTAATATACCTTGCACTCAAAGTGGAACATCAACTGGCAAAACACTTCATGCATTTACTGCCTAGAGTGAAAATAGAAAAGTAAGTTCTTTTTAAGGGCATACACACCATCCATGGCAGAATTAGGTGTACCCCTGATCTGAAAAAGCATAAACCCCAAAATATACGGCACATGACTTGGGAAAAGAATGTGAACAGAGAGGGAATCAGAGAAAGAGAAGAAATTGGCCAAAAAAATGACATTGCAGAATAGCCATCAGTCAGCAATAAGGTATTCTTACACCTCTTGATGAATTCTACAAACCCTCAGCTCTCACATGACTGGATGCCACTCTCAAGCATTTAAGACAAAGACAGTAACAATAAACCACCCCTTCAACAGTTCGCTTTTACAATCACACTTTAAAAGAGTCAACATAATTTTTTTTTCCTTAGATCTACCTTCATAATTAATCGACCATCATCAGATAAGAGAAAGTTGTTACATCACTCTAAGCTCACTGCATGTCCATTTTGTCATGATTTCCTTCATCCCATAGTGATTTTTACTTTTCTTGCACCAATAGGCCTATCATTCAGGTCCATAACAGCAGACATTGCTTCATCATGGGAATCAAATGCGACCATCGCCTCCCCTGTAGGCAGCCCTTTCTCGCTGAACTGAAGGCACACCGAGCCATGCAATACCTTATAACCATAGAAGAAATCTAATATTTCATCAACCGTGACAGTAAAAGGCATATTTTGAATTTTGACGATGGTGGGTCGTGGGTTGCCAGCACCACCAGTGGTTGATGGCCTTGGACTTTCAGAGGATGGCCCAAAGGCAGGCTGAGAGCCTGCAGAGCGATTTTGGTTTCCACCACGATTTTGACCTGCACCTTTTCTTGAGGATCCATTATCAAATGATGGCATGCTTCTTAAGCTCTCCGGGGCACCAACAAAACCAGGAGGCGCACTGTTGCTACCAGGGCGGAAAACAGCGGGCTCCAGGACAGGCCCTGGTAAGTGCCCACCAACAATAGGTGGAGGAACAGGAAGAGAAACATCACCCAAAGCTGCACCTAATGGAGGCAGAGGAGGTGGGCCTGCTAAGCCATTACCTGGGGCAGCAAATGGGTTGACAAAAGGAGGGCCATTGCCAAGGTTACCTACAGCACTTCTGAGAAAATTGAACTCCTCCCCAGTCATTCCTGGGAAAGCATGCTGTGCTTGAGCTTGGATTTGTGCCTGCACTTGGGCCTGAGCTTGGGCTTGTGCCTGAGCATGTGCATGTGCAAGGGAATTATTTTGAGCTTTTTGTCCCCGCTTTGACTGAGGGGGAGGGTTTCTCTCAACCTCCTTCATCTGCTCATACGTCACCAAGTGGACAAAAGCATCTCTGCCATTTAACTTTTGCCTGTGCAATCGTTCAGCTTTATGAGCATCTTCCTCAGATTTAAACTGCACCACAGCTTGGCCAAGGCCATTACCATTTCCATCAACTAGTACTTTAAGGCTGTCTTCAAACAATTGAATTCCGTCTAAAAACAGACGAACATCTTTCTTTGACACATTATAGGGAATATTTGTTATGTGAGCACAAGTTCGAGCACCCTTCCCACCCTCAGACGAGCTGCCTTTATGATCCCCCTGGGAGCCCTGCATTCTTTTGCGAATTGCATCAATCTTTTCAAACATGTTTTTCTTTGTGATTGGGTGCACTTGTATAAATCGACTTCCCATGTACTGCATGTGACATCCAAGAGCAACTTTGTAGTCCATTTCATTTCTAAACTCAACAAAACCCTCCCCTGTCGCCCTCCCATTGGGTCCATATGCAATGTAAATGCTGTCCTCAACAATGTCCAGGTTTTTGAAAAACTCAAATATCTGTTTATTTTCTGCTTCATATGGGAGCCCTTTTAAATACACACAGAACTCTTGTTTATGAGGTGACCGTGACCTAGCACGATCTCGACCAGAAGGGGAAGCGGAGGTAATGCTTCCACGATGATGCCGACTATGTTCTGAGTCGCTACCAACTTTAAGCTGCTCCACACCTGATCCCAAGGAATCTCTCCATTGTCTCTCTGAAGAAGGAGATATTTCAATATACCTTTGGCCTATCATGCCAGCGTTTCGTTTAAGAGCTTCAAAGGAATCTTGGGGTGTAAAAAATTTAACCAAAGCCCTGCCACTGCTCCTGCCAAGACCATCTCTAAGTATTCGAATTGAGTCAATCGCTAATCCATGAAAAAAATCTCCAACTTCAATTTCAGACGTACTGTAAGGAAGGCCTTGAACTTGTATGTACAACTCGTCAGGGTTTATTAGCTGTGATTTTAAATGAGCCTGGAGACTAAGTGGATTTAAAGGGTTTAGAGGGTTAAGAAACATTGCATTTGGGCTTCCAAGAGACAAAGGTGGTCCTGAGGCAGCAAGACCACCAGCAACAGGTCCAACTGGCGGGGGAACGCCGGGATTAAAAGGAGGAAGTGCTGAGAGGTGTGGCATGTGAGCCATGGGAGGAACGGGTGGCACTGATGTTAAAGGGTTGACAGTTGGTACTGGGGGTAATGTGGACACTGGTGGTGGTACTGGCATGGGTGGCATAGGAGGCAAGGTTGGCATTGTAGGCAAGGGGGGTATTGGAGGTGGTACAGTACTTAAGGAGGACATGGCAGTAGTCATGGTCGACCCCATGCTAAGATTTGGGCTGCTGAAATTATTAAAGTTTGTAGGCATATTACCTACGGTTGTAGAGGGAAAGCTTGGAGCACTTTTGTTGCTTACAGGTTCATTAACAGAGACAGCTGTGGTTGCTGTTGAAGTGGTATTACTAAAACCTTGTGCAGTGGTTGGCAAGCTACCCCTTTCAGTTCCTCCAGTAATATTGGGAGGCCCTGACCTATTACTATTTCCTGAAGCCCCATCTGCATTTCCAGTTTCGAAACGCCTGCGGCTCAACTCAATCATGTTTTGCATCTCAGTTTTGCTGCTAAGTAAGAGAGACACTTTGGAACCTTTGATCGTTCCCCCTGTGCGCATCATTCCAAGCCTTGCATCTTCATCTGTTGCGAACACGATAAAAGCTTCACCATGGTCACCCCCTACAATATGCACGCCACCATCCGGGATTGTCAGACCGGAGAAGAAATGGCGAATGTCCATGGTGCCCGCCACAATGGGGAGGCCCTGCAAACGGATGACCACAGCCATGCTGAGGTGCTATAACGCACACCTGTAGATAAAAGAAGGCAACGACCATCAGGCTAGGGTGAAGGACAAAGCAGTTAGTAGGACAAAAGTCACACAAAGCAGCCTAAAAACCATAGAATGGAGAGGATGAAAGTTGGTTGTACATGAAGCAGTTGAGTAATCACAATGAAAACAGCAAAAACAAATGCAGTCATCTCTCCATAAATAAAAACCAATCAAACAATGATTTCTTCTCAATGAGCTCACATCATAAAAATAATAAAATAATAACATGGCTAATGCCGAAAGGCTTCAGATTCTTCCACATGTGGGTCCCACAAGTACATCACTGTGTACAAAAAGCCAATTTCAACCATGGACAGGTATAGTTTGAAATTAATTTTGACCACACTTTTTTAAAAGCTTGGATATTAATTATAAAAAAAAACATTATTTACCTAATTTACTATATAGAAGCATCTAGAAATCTTAAGCAACCTCTATCAACAATGTCAGTTTGAAATTGTCGGTTGTTAAGCATAAATAAAAGCCAAGTTATCTGCTCACAAATCATAAATATGGTCCACAAAAGATAGCAGATAAGCGCTAAAACCATTTTATTTAAATGCAAATGAACAAGAATAGTGAAATTCGATAACTTCGTAGCCATGTTTTAGAAAAAAGAAAATCCAGCAAACAACTCAGGATTCAGGTATTTCACACAATATAGCAGCATAACATTTTAATCACAAGCAACATTGTATTTTATGCAGAATAAATCTTAGTATGAATATAATTCACCATGTACAAGAAAAATCTTAAACGTGTCTAATGAACTAAAGGCTACGCAAGTTCTTACCTGTATAATTAGCGGTGGTTCGTTATTAGTTGAGGACGAAACCCAAGCCAATCTTGTCGTCAATCATTTAAAATCAACTCTCGACTGTAATAAGAGAATAAACGAAGGCAAAAACATCAATGCAAACAGCAAAGTAACCAACAGCGCCCAGTGTGCATGTTGTACTACACCATTCAGCAGCGGCTATTTCAAGCTTTTTGACATAACATAGTTGAAATCCAGGGTTCATTCATTTAGATCACCATTCACACCAGAAATCTGGCCAGCTGCAAAAGCCTTCGCCAGGTTTTAAAGTTAAAATAATAATTAACTGAAAAACAAAATTGGCAGGAAATCATGCAGGAGAGCAAAACCAAGATTATCACTTTCAAATGGTTCAAACAAAGATTTTTAAAGATGAAGCAAAAAATAAAATATAATAATAATAATAATAATAATAATAATACATTTAAATGAAAGACAAATGAATATAACCATTTCATGCACTTCCCAGTCTTGTTGAAATTTGATTCTAATGCATAAGAAAACCCATGTGTCCCTGTGTTACTTGTACACAACACCAGCTGCAATAGACTTTTACAAGTGTACAGATGGGATAAAGTGGCCTTTGCTCTACTAAAACTTTCAATCTCAATGTGAAGGCATCAAAAGGTGCAAAAGTATCAAAATCTACATTTAAAAAAAAAAGTATCAAATTCTAAAAGCAGATGCGCAAATTTAGGGGGAAAACACAAAACGCACACACCCCGCTTCCACATGCTTGGTCATTCGTGTGTGTAAAATGTGTGGAAATTTTTGCCAGTGCATTTTGCCTCTGAAATGTTTGCTTTTGCTTCTCTAATGTCTACTGTAGTGTGACTATTACGAGTTCAGACATTTGCAAGTTCCATAACGGAAATTAATTCGCCCCTACACCGAGACATCTCAAGTTCGATTCCCAGATGATGCTACAGCCATCTGTAGTCGGGTCCCCGGAGAGCCGAATGGCCATGCTCTCTCAACCGAGGTGCAATCATGGGTGTCTGTGGCGACATTAGTCAATCATGGATGTCTGTAAACTCACGGAAACTAACGCTGTGTGAGCTGCAGTTCTAAAAAGATGTGGTCGGCTGGAGCTACACATCTTAAAGGAACCGAATTACGATCTTTACCCTGCTTGGTTCATAGTTGTTGCCTTGATGAGAGACTGCCCTAACAAATGAACTCTGCAAAGAGGCGAAGTAGGGCTTTGACAAAGCAGAGAGTTGCGACCACCAAGTTCTTTTAGCATCATATCCATCCATAAATGTTTAATTCCTTTTATAGAAAGCAATTTGCGGTATTTGTTTAGAAATCCTATCAAATATCAAACGCCTGTGACACAGATTCAAACTTATGTCATAGCAACACTACTCTCTCTCTCTCTCCCCCGACAAGATTAATGGTTGTTATAGAGAACGATGCAAGTGTAAAGAAACTCATCTGTGAGGAAAAATCTAGGGAACCAAGAAAGCACCGATACTGAAGACTCCTTCCTAAAATAAAGCTAAATGAACTTTTCTCGCTGGAAACTTCTCCTGAACCCTTTTAACACCAACATCTGGTGCACAAATGCTTGTGGACGTCTTTACAATAAAAACAATAAACAAGGAGGTGGATTATAGCCAGCGGTACTGTCAAGAGCTGCTATTTTAGAAACTTAATTTTAAAAAATCAAATAAACAATAAAACACCATTATTACCTTTGGTTCAGCTACGTGGCTAACAAGACAGCATACACACAAACACTCTGCTCTATCGCGGAGTCAAAAGACAAAAGAATTTTTAAAAAAAATCTGCAAAATTCCTTGAGCCACAAAAGGGGAGTATTTATTAATAAGTAAATACATCATTGTGAAGATGATAATATTTCCAGTATAGTTTGTATCTGCATACCATAGTTGGACACAACAAGAACAAATCACAAAATCTCTGACCATCACACACAGACAGGAAGGAGCAAGGAATCAGCATGATAGGAAATCCCAGTCTGCTTATGGCAGAGCAAGAGGGTCATAATACAAGACACGCTATGACGTCACCAAAGGGAGAAAAAAAACATCAAAAGAACTAACCGTTAAATAACCGTTGGAAGAAATTGATACGTTTTTAAAGTTTGGAAAGGGAACAACAACAAAAAAGAACATGTAACAAAAACTGCAACCAAGTATTTGATCAGACAAGTGTGTAAAAACTAGAAAGACACAGGAATCCCAGACAAAGCCAGCACTGAGGATCAGAGGATCAACCAAGCCAGAGACACACAAGATCAGAATCATGGGGGGGAAAAACAAAGTACTCACACCTGTATGGAGGCGGAAAACAAGACCGATACACAGCCTGGTGTGCAGAAATACGGATATTAGGATATTTCGCGTGTAGAAATCACATGGCACATCGAGCTGAGACACACCGACGATGACAAAATGGCGCAGCAGTCAGAAACAACAGCGAGCGCTACTGGCACCCAGCTACAGCTCATCAGCTCTCTCTGCGCAAACACACACACACACACGCACGCACACACAGTGCAACACAGCATCTACCAAACAGCAAATAAATGCAACGTCAAACTGCTTTCACCGAACATCATGCAAAAAAAAAAAAAAACCCTCGTTCTCTCATTTCTTCTCTCCCAGTCTGACCTACGCAAACCCCGGACATGTTTATGTGCAGTCTTGCAAATGGCGTCAACGCCGTGATCAACTACAGTGCAAAAGAAGTAATCTGTAATGGTTAGCTGTCCTCTGAACATCCTTACCGAAAATATCTGCTTTAAAACAGATTAGTTTGAGCTGCTTGGGATTTGGCACTAAAACCCGAGGTCTCCTCTGCGCGTGCACGCTCTCGCCGCCTGCACACTCATCTCTGTATGGGGAAAGCGCTCAGCGATGACGCGCGCCCGCGCGCGCACACTGACTACAAAGACCAACTAGCCGCCGGAGCGGTGGGCGTGTCTACCCATTCCACCACTCACTTAGCGCCCTCTATCGGTTCCGGTAAATACAGTTATATATTTAATCCTCTTTTCTCCCCCGAGCACAATGGGAGGTCCATGAAGACATGCTGTGGCAATTTCACACTAGTGGAAAAATTTAATTCTATTAAAAATCTATTAATTCTCTCTCTCTCTCTCTCTATATATATATATATATGGAAAAAATTATATATATATATATATATATATATATATATATATATATATTGAGGGTGTGGTGTTGAGATTTCCACAAAAACATAGTGTACATACAGTATACTGTATGTAATACTGGAAACTGTATTGACAAATGCAAATAAAAATACAATCCTCCCTAAAGTATGCAGGTTGGTGTGTTTGCTACTCTGGGCATATAACTACCTTGTGCTCAGTGTTCCCTGGACAGGCTCACATGTGACGCTGGTTGAAAAATGTTTGCCAAACACTGATGAGACAGATGTTGTCATTATTGTTTTAAACAACTGGTGCAAATTCGATCAAAACTTTGGTTGGTAGGAAGAGTTTGTATTATCCACACAAGCATTGCAGCCTATATAAAATCAAGGATTCACATAATATCCACTAAAAGTATACAGTGACATTCACAGTATCTCGGTGTTCTTGAATTATTAACCAGTCCATCAGCAAATAAGTTGATAAATATGTTTAAAAAAGAAGCCTAAATGACTTTCTCTTGAAAAATAATCTCATATATATATAAGTTATATATATAACTGGTCAATTAAAGATTAAAAATAATCTCATATATATATATATATATACACACACGCTGATCAACTTTTTTTTCTCCCTTTCTCTCTTATGAGACTTATCGCACATGCTGCACAAGGTACCAGTAAATTTAGGAACAACAATCTTCATGTTTTTGGACTCTGGGAAGAAACCGGAGAACCTGGAGGTAACACACAAAACATGCAAACTCCATTCACAAAGACCCAAGGCAGGAATTGAACCCCAAACCTGGAGATGCAAGGCAGCAGTGCTAACCACTAAGCCACCGTTCAGTAGACACTGAGAGAAATATAATAGTAAATAAATTCTTCAATACAAAATGGCTGCACTGCAAATTAGGGAACGGAATCCCCCCCCTAGAGGCGCAGACTTTTATCTGACTTTTATTTTGTTGGCTGGTTGATGAACCGGAAGTAATTGCAAAAGTTTGCGCCTGCATGCGTTTTGGATATCGCGTGCGTGCTTTTTTTTGTTTCGACTTAAACGTCTCTTACAATAAGTCGCATGTTATATTATTAGCGCTTTACAGCTTTACAGCATGGTCCGGGCGAGACGGTACGTAACACTACAGCATTATAAGCTCGTTCTCAGTACAGTGTACATGAAGCTGGTGTAAAACTGTTAAGTGCTTTAATTTATTAGCAGAAATTGAGCACTCCATGCGCAGTTGTTTAGCTGTTTAGCCTGAGGCCTTACTGTAAATATTGTTGTAAACTCTATCAGACGAGGACCTGAAATGCTTTTTCCCCTTTTCTTTCTCTTTTTGGCGATTCTGTCACAGTCTTGTGTCTATCCTTTTCAACCAGGGATAGTTGAAAACCTGGCTTCATATTTGTGTACATGCATAAGATCTTTTGCAGAACCTGGCTTCAAAACACCAACAACATCAAAACATCATGGGATATTTAACTGTGTATATATATTTTTTCTCTTAATTTATATATAAAGTCACTATAGCAAATACAAAGTGTTGTGTAAACATTAAAATAATTGCTCACACACACACAGAGCTGATCTTGTGTACATGCCCATCTTTGGCAGAGACTAATGAATATTAATGAGTATGCAAATGCAATGGTAATGTGACAAGGTGTACAAACAAATCAAATGTGTAAACCCAATCAAGTGAAGATTTTTCTTGGCAGATAACAAAAGTTGGCTCTGTGTCCGCCGTGATAATTGTTTTGAAGGAAAGTATAATGAGGTCTCAGGTCATGTGATCTCAGTGCCACAGATGGCACGTTGAGCTTAATTAGCAAACTGCACAAAACAATTATAAAAAAATAAAAAAAACATTGTAGATAGATGTGCAAGGCCAAGACAATGATGGTATGAGTTCTTCTGATTTGTGCATTTTCCTTCCACCTCCAAAAGAATTTTTTATTAAAAAAGTACAAAAATTGTTCTGTTATTACCCAGTGCAGGTCAGGCAGAGACATGAAAGAAAGGAAAAAGTGGTAAATAAGTAACAAGGGGTGAGACAGTGCTTTCTCTTTGTGCTGTTTATCATTAAACATGGTACTGAGATATACTGTGGAATTGCAAGTTTGCTTTGCAAATAAACAACAATGAAACACACTATTGGTCTCGCTCCTTGCACCTAATCCACAAACTTTCTTGGTGTCATTATTTGTTGCTGTATTTTTGTCACAGTGTTTATGTTCAATAAACGGATTTCGTGATTAGGTGAATTAGATGACCGTGTAAAAATCGGGTTCACTGCAAGCAGAGCGAGCATAAAAGTGTATTAGGTGTGATCTTTTCCACATTCCATCATCCTTATTTATTGTTGTTTTTCTCCCCCATTAGGGTTGTGAGAAAGCCCAGAGCAAACAAGGCACAAGAGTATGACAGTGACGATCCTGCCTGCTATGAAAATGAGGAAATCCCAGATAAGGTGAAAGTCTTATAGTTATCGCTATATAAGTGGTTCTCAGCCCTGGTCCTGGAACTGATACCCCTTTCTTACACATAGAGTAGGGCATTAGAATGTGCAGGGCAGGGGGTCGTCCAGGACCAGGGTTGAGGACCACCGTTGTAGATTGTCTTTATTATTATTTTGGATGACTATGTTGCTCTGTCAAAACACAGTATTGGTGCTGATTTATTTTATTTGTTTTTTTTTTCCAACATATAATACAGAAAATCTTGCTTCCCTAAAAATGTAAAGTTTTGGAGAGATGATTTTAAATGTGCCCCAAATATGGGCATTTTGAAGCGTTGTACTGTCTCGCTTCAAACAATAATATTTTAAAAAGCAAATTATTCATATTTCTTAGAGTACTGATCCTAAAATTGGTGTAAGCTTCTAGAAGCACATGACTTCTGTAAAAATTGTTGTTTAAATTAATGCATTCTGTGCAAAATTAATGATTCCCCCCCTCCCCCCCCCCAAAAAAAAATTTGTAGTGTCTGTAACCATGTAAAAGTTGTGTTATGATATCTTAATGATTTTAGAATAATACACTTTCACAGGTCTATATCTTTTCATGTGAAATCTAAATTGGCCAAGTTTCATCTGAATGACGATTAAGGTCATTAAAAGATTTGAATTCATGAAAGTTGCAGACACTACGTGAAAGGGCATGAAATTATATTTAGCAAATGTGTTTCTGATAAAAAATATAAATCTGTATGCATATTTACAAAAAAAGAAGCACGGATCAGGAGATAAGAAGAGTTATGAAAAATAATACACTTAAAAATAAATACCCTTTTTAGCACCAGTACCATGTTTTGGCCGTCTGTGTATAGTATGAATTATTTTACTCGTCAGATTTAACTCGTCTCAACAATCCTTTGTGTTTCTCTCATCAGAGATCGTCCAAGAGTGTGCAGGATCAAGTAGAAAAATTCCACAGCACAAAAATCTCAGTGAGTTGCTGTTTGCACAAACGTGTTGCGCTTTCACTCTCTGGAATGTGACTGTAAATGAGTGTTTGTTTGTTTTTTTTTCCCCTCCCACAGAATCTTTTGGCTCAAGGTGTGCAGCTGGACAGTGAACAACAGGATGAGGCAGACGAGGTGATGACCAATAATGATCACAGTGGAACTGTTGAGTGATATTTTAAGATGTGTAGCAGTGTATGGTGAATATTTGTGTTCAGGAAGAGGTGATGCCCCTGACACTTGAGGATTCAGATGATGAAGAGGAAGACGAGAGTAGCAGCAATGAAGAGCAAGAGGAGACCGATATGGAAAGTGACCTGGAAGGGAAACGTGACGATGGTAAGTCATGATTGTTGGTTTGTTGAATTGTAGGATTCAATCTTGTTTAAACTCATTATTATTGTGTATCATTTTCTATCAGGCAACTAATACTTTTTTTCTGTTTCAATCCAATAGATCTGCCGAACGACATGGCCTGGGGGAGCAAGAAGAGAATGTATTATGACTCTGATTATACCACTAAAAGTATGTGTTTGACTGTACTTGGAGAAATGCTCAACGTTGCACAGAATGGTTTTGGTTTTGTAAGTTGTTAGAGCCGGATTTTAAAACACAAATTATTGATTTATTTGTAGAAGGAAAGCCATTGGAGGAGGTAGAAGCAGAGGATAAGGAGGAAGAAGAGGAAGCAAAGAACATCCAAAAACGACTAGCGGCCAACCTGAGTGAGGAAGACTACGACCTGAACCTGTTTCAGGTACCTCTCAGTTGCAGCCTTAATTTGATCTGTGTATGGATCCGTGTAACTTATTTTTATGACCTGGCACATGGGGTTCAGACTTGATTCAGGTTTGGACACAGATTTGGTGTCATCAAGAGCAGGATGGGTTCCTGTGGAGGATATTTCCTCTCATTGTCAACCCAACTGATGTGATCGCCATCTGTGACTGGGAGACCAAGAATGCAGAACTGGCCTTCCTCTGTACCTGCCAGGCAAAGTTACACTAACCGCTTATGTGGAGATGTGATGAATTTGGAAAGATCCGATGGCTTTATGTGTCTCATCTGCCTCCATCCATTAATCCATCTTCAACCGCTTGTTGAAGGAGGTAGCAGTTCCAGCAGGGAACCCCAAACTTCCCTTTCCCCAGCCACCTCAGCTAAATCTGCCTGGCGCTCCCAAGCTAGTTTGGAGATACAATCTCTCCACCTAGTCCTCGGTCCTAGTCTTCCCCGTGGCCTCCTCGCAGCTGGATGTGCCAAGAATATTTTCCTACGGGAGGCATCCTGGTGACATCCTTACTAGATGTCTGAACCACCTCAACTGACTCCTTTCCACGTAAAGGAGCAGCTGTTCTACTCTGAGTTTCTCATGAATGACTGAGCTCATCATCCTACTAGTCTCAGAGGCAGCACTTGAAAACTTTTATCCTCCCTAACTGGTATATGCTGTTTAATATGGGAGAGTTAACTTGCTTTATCAAGTGCTAAATGACCAGTTGGGACCAAAACGTTAGAAGAGGTAAGAAATGTAGTTCACATGGATTGGTGCCCAAATCCCATAGTTTTCACGGATTCTGTGCTAAAGGGTCTGTTCAGTAGGAGAAGGAGCATGGCTTCTCGGGGACTCTGGGAGTTTGCTGTTTGTCCAGCGCATCCCATAGGTGCTCAACGGTCTGGTCGGTGGTTTGGATTCTTTGCCTGCTGGGCCCCGTACATGGTGTGCTGTGGTGATCTGGCGCCTGGATTATTTTATTTTTTTAAGTGAGTAGTGTTGCATTGGCTTTTCTGTAGGATCAGACTGGACGGGTTGGCCTTTGGTCCCAGTATGGGTAAATCTTGGCTGCCCGTGAACCTGTCACCAGTTTGATATAGTTGCGATCAATGTTATTCAGTTAAACTGTCGGTGGTGTTTAAAGGTATGGCTGATCGAAGTATGTCATGTCAACAAGAAACAGGAAAACGTAAAGGCCTTTGTCCTGAAGAAAACATTTATTTATTTATGAAGCCTAGACACAGGAGATCTGTATAAATCTTAACTAATTGTATCCTAATAGAAAACTTACTCATTTTAAGACTTGATTTTTCTTCATCAAATAAAAGCATGACCGCCACTGTCTTATATGATGGTAAGACAAGCAAGTGTTTTTCAATTAGTGCTGAAGTTAAACAAGGATAAGTGTTGGCGCCCACCCTGTTCCCGGTTTTTATAGGGGTCTCGATGGCTCGAACTCGCCCTCATCATGACTAAAATAATGTTCCAGCATGAGTGATGATCTCCATCTCCTACTGATCCTATTCCATCAGTCCAAATCAATGGCAAGGCACTTAATGTAGTCAGCAGTTTCAAACAATTTTTCCAGCAACATTTCTCTGGATACGGAAATTAAGAACCGCATCAGTGCTGTTTGCCACAGCATACCATAAACTCACCAATCTGGTCTTCAGGAACAAAGACATTAAAACTACCATGATGATCTTTATGTATAATGGCACAGTCATCCCATGCTTATCTGGTCTATGAGACGTGGGGCATGTCAAAAATGTCTGAGACATATGGTGCACATCAAGTGAAAGGAATAGGTTACTTCTACAGAAATGCTCAAAAGATCATTTTCTTTTATTCTGGAAGCAATCATACTTATTCTAAAACAGCCGTACTTACTCATAGCTTGTATGTGGTTCCAGAGCAGCAAAGAAACAACAAAAAGATTAGGTGGAGCACTCTTATAAGAAGTGTGGAATCATTCCACAGGGTTGATTGGGACAGCTTGGCTACAGACAAATAGACATGAGGGCGCACTGTTTGTGTTGGCTGAACAAGCCTTACATCGAAAGTACAGAATGCACTGAACTACAGAAAGGCCGCAAGTCAGTCGAACTACGCGTACATAAAACCGCCATACTCGTTCACAAGTGGCTACGTTGACAATCTAGGGATAAATTGACATAGCTATAAATCTGTAAAATGTTTACATTTTTGATGTAACTGGAATTTTAATTTCTTTTAAAGCTTCTAAAGCTTGCTAAAGTTTTTAAACCCACTTATTAACCTTAAAAATACTATTGAAACAATACTACTGTCATAGCTGTGCTGTTATAGGAAATTTAATTAGTGTATATAAATTAGGGCTGTCTATTATTACTTTGTTTTTGTTTTTTAGGCAAATGAATCCTATGACCAGGTTTGCCCATAATGGCTTCCCATAATCACAGCGCGGTTATGTGTGATAATGGCACATTTAACGCGGGTAATGAGCTCACTGAGAAAATATTGTCAAGTGTGCTGAATGTCAAGTTTCATTATAAAAAGCTTCTAGATGGAAGTTTGGATACAATCAAAGTTGTGTGCTCGAGCTTCCTTCAAGGGAATCAATGTTTACAATAATACATTAGATGTAAGATGTGGGAGTGGTGGCTCAGGTGGTTAAGGCTCCAGGTTGTCGATTCTCGAATCCGAGGATCCGGGGTTCCAGCGACGCTATCGTTGGGTTGCCACATCCCAGGCTACCCAGCCACTGCATGCATTGTTGAGAGATTTCCATTTAACATTTGCTAAATGTTAATGTTTGAGATATCGTAATACAGCATAATCTGTTTCCTCTAACCAGTTTGTCATGCATTTCTTTATCCAACATTGCAAGTTTATAATACAAGTAAATCCGACTATTTAAAAAATTGTGATTTAATCGTGACTAATCACAGACTATGACAGTAATTAACTAGATTAAAAGTTTTAATTGATTGACATCACTAGTATAAATGTTTTATTATTTCTGGTCTTTTAGGAGTTTGCAGTAGAAGAAGAAGCTGAGAAGACCGAAAAGACAACAGAGAAGGAGCAGAGGATCGTTAAAGACTTAAACACGCTGTCGCAGAAAGAGAAACTGAAACTGCTGAAGAAGGAGAGTCCAGAGCTCCTGGAGCTTATTCACGATTTCAAGGCTAAGGTATCGTTTTAGAGCGGTCATGTTCATTTTAATCACGTTATCATGCCTTGCTGTAATTTTATTTTATGCAAAGCATCACAGATGATTAAAGGCTGTTGCCTCTTTATTTTTTCTATTCTGCTGCGTTTAGCTGACAGAACTGCGAGATGAGATACAGCCCATTGTGCAGATGGTGAAAGATGGAAAGATTGCTCCAGGAGAGGTGAGCTCGTTGAGATGGTTGGCTGAGATTGAGATTCAATTCCGCGTGTAAAATGCAAGCGGCCTCAGCCTAGCCGCAGTTAACCTAAATGTTATGTAAATAATGTCTTCATTATTAGTATTAATAAATACATTTTCTGGCCATAAAACAGTCACATCCTTAATTCTAAAGATTTGTGTGAAAATGATTCCTCATGCTTCCAGAACCACTCTTTCACTATATGAGTACCATCACGGATGAAAAACTCCATTAGATACATTCAGGTCATCATCAGCTGACTTCATTTTATTGCCAAATTACGTTGCTAAGGCTAGATCTGCCCAACTGAAGCAACCCAAAGATAATACCGCTGCCTCTAGAGACCCGCAGAGTGTACACTATACACTTGATGTGATTCCCAAAACAAGTGGTGTCCTCATGTCTACGCAGCTGTTTAGTCCCAATCCCACGCACTTCTCATCACATTTTGTGTGTGTGTGTTTGGGATGCTCTTAATTTGACTTAAACATAAACATAGCTATATAAAAATAGTTATAATATTCTTTTTCTCTTTTTTGTGATGTAAAATCATCAAGCGTTTAAATTACCTGGATTTTTTTTCTTTTCCCCTAACCACATTTTTCAGATGATGTTGATGGTTCTGCACTTTCCCTCTAGGTTTTAAGAATGTGTTTGACAGTTCTTCACCTAATTTCAGCAATTCTAATTCCTCTTTATTTTTTCTTCGCTTGATGCAGAGTTACAGCTCAATTTTTTTTTTTCGTATTAGCATCAAGGGCTCTTTAGGGATCATATATTTAAAAATAATTAAGCAAATTGTAGGTGAATCTACACGTACGCTGGTACCTCGGCAAACAAATGTAATCGTTCCGGAGATGATGTCTTACGGCGAAAATTCGTATTTCGAAACGCATTTTCCCCTAGGAAATAATGTAAATGCAGATAATACGTTCTAGCCACCCAAAAAAGTATTACCTATATGACCAATTTCCAACACTATAGGGATATTTGTGCTTATAAAAACAATCAAAAACATTCAGAAAAGACATGTAAATTAAGAAAAATATTAAATAAATAGACATTACACCTCACTTAACCTTAATTTATGATTGTTCTGGGCACCGGCTGCTTTAAAAAAAAAAAAAAAAGTTTTCTAACATTCTTTGGACACATCGTGCTATGTCTATGCTAAGCACAAAATGCAAAAAAAAAAAAATTCATTAATGTAAAAAAAATTCTCCACTGAGGCCAACAAGTTTTGATGGGCAACCAGATGTTCGCACAACCAGAAGTATCAAAGAACCACAAACAGTTCGGTCGCTTGTATGCCGAAAATGCTTCACAAGCCGAGGCTAATTTCTTCCAAACTTTTAGTTCTTCAGGTATAAATCCACAAGGCGGGGAGTTCGTATGCTGGGGTACCTCTGTACTATATGGATCTAAATTGCTGTAATATCTCTCTTTCTTCTTTTATTCTTTCTTAGGGGACAAATTACCTCATGACCAAGCAGCAACTTTATCTAAAGTAAATATAACCTTTGTACAAAAGCTTATGACATTTCTAAGAATATACCAAGTTTTATTTTTTTTTCGACAAACTCATATTTTGCTATTTTCCCCAGCTATTGTACAAACATTAGTTTTTACCTGGTTTTAAAAGCCAAAAGAATTCCAGCACATAACCATCCAGTCATTGAGAGATTAGTGACGTACAGAAATGTAAGTACAGATGTTATTTATCTGATATAACTTCTTTTTTTTTTTTTTTTTTGGTGAAGTACCATGAAAATAATACATGCTTGTTTACTTGCTTGTATAGTTAATTAATGAACTAGGAGCTGTTGATGCCAGACTCTCCCCTCAAGTGCGCCAGCTGCTGTCTGAAAGACAGGAAGAGAGACCGGCTAAAAAATCTCAGAGCAGCAAAAAGGATGAGGATGAGGCAAAGCATTTTCGTTCTTTATATAGGATCAGTAGCGACATGTCGGTTATAAACGGCTGCTTGAGCTTCTTATGTCCTCGTAGATATCCAAGGTGGCAGATATGCAGGAGGCTGAAGAGTCCGATTCGGATGAAGAGGCGGCGCTGCTCTTCTATAAAAGGGTCGAGGAGAGACTGAAACTGAAGAGAAAGAACAAGAGGCAGTCAAAGGACGGGTGAGAGATCCAGACTGTGTGTGATAGAAAGACTAAACAGACCTTTTAGTCCTCACTGACCGTTACACCGGGACTGGGATTTTGTGCAGGTTAATGATGGAGCAGGAAGAGGCGGAGGAAGAAGCAGAGATGGATGGAGAGGCTAAGAGGGGCATTACCTACCAGGTACAGTGAAATTAGTTGTGGAAGAACAATCAGGTCTTGTTCTGAACAATCAGTTATTTAAGATGACTCATGAGAAGTTAATGATTGATTCAGATTGTATAAGGACAAAACATAAGAATATTATTCACAATAATGACGAGTGATATCATTATTGTCTTGGCTTTGCACATTTATCTACAAGAAATAGCTTTTGAAAATAGTTTTGTGCAGCCTGTACTTTTTTAATATGCTAATTAGGCCCAACCTCCCTTCCATGGCACTGAGATCACGTGACCTGAGACCTCATTATAATGCAGACACAGAGCTAACTTGCAAAAAAAAAACTTTTTGTATAATTTTTTTCCAAAATTCGACAAGAAAAATATTTACTTGTTTGTTTTTTCAACATCTTGTTTTTGACACCTTGTCACGTGACTGTTGCATTTGCTAATGAATACTCATTAATATTCATTAGCATCTGCCAAAAATGGGCATGTACACAGGATGAGCCTTGTCTGTATTTGCTAGTGACATTATTTGCTATAATGTATTTTTCTCTTGCATTCCTACGCGTTATACGCATTTTGAGAACTATGTACGGTCTGTGTCAGTCTTTAAAAAATGTTGAAAATGTTTAATATATTTTATTAGGGGATTTGTATTTTTATGTCTTTTTATGCTAAACTCTGGCCTTATTTTGAAGCTATTAAATCAAGAACGTTTGGCTCCCCTTCAACTCGGAAGGAAAAGCAGAGATGTAGTACTGCCGTAAAACCGCTAAATCTGGTTAACGATGAATGAAATGGCGTAGCGGTTAGCACTGTCGCCCTGCACCTCCAAGGTCGAGGGTTCGATTCCCACCTCGGGTCTGTGTGCATGGAGTTTGCATGCTCTTCGCATGCTTGGTGGGTTTCCTCCCACAGTTCAAATCCATGCAGGTTAGGGTAACTGGCATCCCCAAATTGCCCGTAGTGTGTGAATGAGCATGTACGCACCCTGCGATGGATTGGCACCTCGTCTAGGGTGTACCCCGCCTCGTCTTCTGGGATAGCTTCCAGTCCTCCCTTGACCCTGAGCGGCATAGATGATGAGCGAGCATATAATGCAAAAAAAAAATGCAAATTGGGTAATTTCAGTAGAAGTTTTAATACTTCTTCAATGCGACATTGAAGATGAACGTAGGCATGTTTGGGCCATCTCCCTCCTAACACCATGAAGTTTATTTATGGTGTACTGCATGCTCTTAACAGTAAATGTTTGTTTTGATTTCAAATATTTAATCACTTTTTTTTTTCATTTGCAAAGATGGCCAAGAACAAAGGACTCACTCCGAAGAGGAAGAAAATCGACCGCAATCCCAGAGTCAAACACAGAGAGAAATTCAGACGTGCCAAGATTCGCAGGAAGGGTCAGGTACGAGTTAAAAAAAAACACACACAAAACCTCACTGTGTAACATGATTCGAGTTTTATTCTGCAAATGGGCTCATCTGTAACCTGCGCTCTTTTTTAGGTTCTTGAGGTTCGGCGTGAGGAGACGAGATACGGCGGAGAGTTATCTGGAATTCGTGCTGGAATTAAAAAGGGTGTCAAGCTCAAGTGATCGATCCAGCGATAGGAAGCAATTAAAAAGTCAAGACCGTTCAGTTTGGTTAAAATCAGATGTTTATTGGCAAATGTTTTACTATCATGTACACAAGCATGAAATAAAAAAAAATCAATTCTCTGGGTTGATTATGCATCATGCAGCATTATCGTGATTATTGTTCCAACTTAATGACTTCAGTACTGATTATATTCTCTTCGCCTGCTGATTTCTGACAAAAAAGTAAAACGGATTATTTGAGGAAAAGAATAAACTTTTTACTACCACACACTTCTAGTACAACCCTGCACATTAGTAAAGCGTTATTAATTGTTAAAGATGAGTAGCTTGGGGGACATCCAGTACATGCTTAGGAATGTTTTTCAACAGCAAATTTAAAAGCATGTATGAACCAGTCTGCATTTTGACATGATCTAGAACCTGCATTTGGACGTGTACATGAAACTGTTTTAAATGAATGAAAAGATGTTTGATTTGAAAATGTTTGAAATGAAGGAGGAGGAGTTATGGCATGGCCAACACACTTCTAATCTAATCTTTTTGGTTTATGAACTGAGTGTGTGCTTGTGACACATTCTTGACAATCTTCTCTTCAATTTCAACATCCCTCTGAGCTTCCTCATCTGTAAGGACCAGTTCCTCCTGTGAGTCTTTAGTCACGATGACGACGTAACCGTGCCGTGTGTCCAGGACGTTGGCCACGACCACCTGATGGTTGTAGGTGTTCAAGGCAGAACGGGCTCGCTCCAAGAGGATGGATGGATCCGTCTCCAGCTTGAACGAAATGACGAAGGCTTTTGGGGCCCAGTCCTTCACCAACGGTTTAAGGATTTTCGGGACCATTTTCATGCTTATCTGAAAGACGACATTGTCTGGTTAGAGATTAGAATTTATTAACAGGAATCACTTCTAATAATGTGATTCTGTACCTGTAGAGGTCCGTTGGACGATTGGATTTTGTGCTCTGGCATTTCAGAAGCTGGGATATAGAAGTCAGAAACCGCTGCAGCCAAATAAAACATGGCTTTGGAACCTGAAATGTGGAAATACAATTTATTTTAACCTCTAGTTTGAAACTTACACTCTCAAAAAAGAACAACAAACCTGTTGCTGGGCAAAAATCATGCAGCTACACATCAAGAAATTCACTTCATGTTCATGTCGAACATCAGAATGAAGACCAACATCTCTGTACTCTCAGTATGGATGTTTGTACCAGTTGCACTGGTTTAACTATTTCATAAAATTCTGATCTTCCTGGGGTTTTCACTCACAACAGCCTCTAGAGTTTAAACAGGATGTTACAAAACCATTGAGTGATCAACGGTTCAGTGGGTGGAAATGCATTCTTGATAAATGACGTGAAAGAAAAACGGCCAGATTTTCAATTACTCTACATCAGTATCGAGCCAGAAAAAAAGCACTTCATACAAACGTCACTTCAAACCTTTAGGTGGATGGGTTGTAATAGCAGAAGACCATGTTGGGTTCTACTCCTGTCAGCCAAGGACATAAATCTAAAGTTATCACTGGCATGTACTCACTCAAACTGGACAGCTGAAAACTAAAAGAAATAAACATGGTGTTTGTTCAGTAGTTTCCTGTCCAGCTTATATAAGCCTGAGGCCATGATGGCCTCGGAATCTTGTTCTTGGCTGACAGGAACAGGATCCAAAGGGGTCTTCTGCTTGTGTAACTTATTCACTTCAAGGTTTGACATATGATGCACGTGGAGAGGCTTTCCTGCTTTAAATAATTATATAATTTCTGTCAGCTCATGACCAGTTTGGTCATTCTCCTTGGATCTCTTGCATCAACAAGCTGTTTTAGCCTGCAGACCTTCCACACCCACACAGGATTGTTTTTATGTATGACAACATTCTGTGTAATTTCACGAGACTGTCGTGTGTGAAAATCCCATGAGATAAGCAGTTTCTGAAAAATTCAGATCAGCCCATCTGACACCAACAACCATCCCACATTTTATTTTTTTTTTTAATGTTAAGATTAACGAACTCTCTTGACCAAGGAAGAGATTTTGGGTCCAATGAAAACCTTACTATACCAGGGCACTCAACCTTGACAAAGCCAACATTTTTAACATTTCAAGGCCCCCCATCACTCAGAAGGACCCTGGAATCATCTATAATGGCACCCTTGATCTGCATCTGCATGATTTTATGCACTGCGCTGCTGCCACTTGATTGGCTGATTGGGTAACTGCGTGAACTGCATGCGTACAGGTACTGCTCCTGTTTAAGTGAATGTCAGAGTAAATGCATGAAATATGTACCGCAATGAATAGTGGTAAGACCCAAGACTGTATATGGTGTGAACATTCATTCATCTTCTACACTGCTTATTGTCTACAGGGTTGCTGGGGGCCCACAGACAGGAATGAAACCCTTGGCCTTGGAAGTGTGAGGCCACTATGCTAACCACTACATCCCCATGCCACCCAGTTTGAATTACTCACTTATGCATGGCCTATACCACTTTATCCTGTATACAGGCTCGCGAGGGGCCCTGGAGCCTATCCCAGGAGACTTTGGGCACGAGGATGGGTAAACCCTGGACGGGGGTGCCAATCCATCACAGAGTGCATACACACTGGAACACCAGTTACCCTAATCTGCATGTCTTTGAGTTTTAGGTTTGATGTTTAGTGGTTAGCACTATCGCCTTGCACGTTCAGGGTCCGGGATCGAGTTTTTGCATTTTCTTCCCATGCTTGGTGGGTTTCCTCCTACAATCCATGCTGATTAGGCTAATTGGCATTACCCGTAATGAATGTTGACCGGTCGTAAGCATGGGAATAAATACAATGGTCACCACTGATCCCTAGCTGGACTACAAAGGGTCCCAGATGGATTGCATGTCTTTGGACTGTCGGAGGAAACCCACCAACACGGAGAGCATGCACACCTGAGGTAGGAATCAAACCCTCGCCACTGGAGGTGAGGGGCCAAGGTGCTTACGCACTAGTTGGGGCAGTTTTAAAGTAGAAATGTTGTCTTGTGTTAAGGGGTCACGCAGCAGACTATCCAAGGTTTTACCAGGTTTTACCCCGGACGACGCAACCCTCCTATTTTATTCTGTGCTCGGGACCGGCACTGCGCCCAGATGGCTGGGGTTTGGTCTCAGGATGGAATTCGAACCCATCCTAGCACTGAGCCACTGATGCCCTTCCAGTTAGAGTGTAAATCCTCTTACCTATTGAACTGAGAGCTTGTGCTGCTGCTTTGAGCAGGTGCAGGTACTCGGATAAGGTGCTGAACTCCACTGGAAGGAGTAACCCTGAAGATTTCACTGCCTGGTACCGCTTCAGGACCTTGGTTATGTTTGGCAGCTTAGTTTGATCCACTGTGACCAGACTGTTGCTCGGGTCTAACGCCAGGCAGTCCATCAGGTTGACCCCGGTGTAGAGGCGCGTGTAGGGGTACAGAGAGCGGTGTCTGTGCAGGAAGATCACTGCATACCCCTGGGAGAGGAAGTACTCGGCTGAGGAGGCGCCACGCCGGCCGCTGCTGAAGTTATCCAGGAAGCGCACCGTCCTGGACTCGAGGGGAACCTTGGTGCCTCCTGACGTGATCAGCACCACCGTGCGGCCCGCGGCTCCGTGCTGCTCCGCAAACGCCGCCATCGCGCTCCTGATCTCCTCCACATGCGCGGGGACGGCGAACTCCTCGCTCAGGCATCCTGCTGCCGCTACTGCTGCGGGGTCACAGCTCGCCATAGTGTGTGTGTGTGTGTGTGTGTACACCTGCTGTGTGGACAGAATCTGTACACTTAAAAAAAATAATTAATAAATTTTTAAAAATTACTTACTAGAGGTACACGTACCAAGCACGCGCATCCGAGATTGCTCGCGCAAATGGCACAAAGTATTGAAAGTACTTTATGTTAAATGATCTTACTTTGCGTGACGCACCAGCACAACGCCGACTGTTCAACTCTTGATTCAACGGTGACTTTTGTTTACAAGGTGACTCGACTTCCGGGTTGGAACACGCACGCCTGTCCTGATTGGTGCAACGCATGAGGAGACGCGCTTTCAAAATAAAAGTGCGGGAAATGACTCATGCGATTTTACATTCAGGATTAAACGAAACGTACTAAGAACGAATGCGTGTGGAAAGAAGCATAATTGTATTTTTCAACAAACGTGTACAAAATTTATTTCTTTATTTGTCTTTGACACGTGCTCAAATCCAAAATCCTTTTTTTTTTTTTAGTTTTTAGGAAAACCAGAGTAAGCAATTGAGGAATAGGGGGCAGTGTTGTTCCAGTAAAAAGTTCCAAAATGTCCACACGCCTGTTGCAGACACTGCTGCAGACAAACTGCATGTAATTCTATGCCACGGTCCACTTCTCACACTGGCTTACTTTATTAGGAGCACCCTAGTAATACTGGGTCCATCCATCCATCTAGGAACCTCTGTAGTCCAACTAGGGACCGTGTAAAAATGTATTCCCATTTTTACAACCTCACACGTTATGGGCAACACCAATTTGTCTAATCTGCATGTCCTCTGGGAGAACATGCAAACACCATGCACACGGACGCAGAGGTGGGAATCAAACCTGGATCTTGGACGTGCAAGTGGACATGGCTACCCACTAAACCACCATACTGCAAAATACTAGGTCAGGACCACAATTTTGGTCCCTGATGTTCCACAAAAAATTCCTTCACAAAATATTTTTACAACCACAGTAGCACGTTCGGTCAACATTCACTCACTATTGAGAACCCCAGTTATCCTAATCTGCATATCTTTGGACTGTGGTAGGAAACCGGACTACCAGGAGAAAAGTCACCAAGGACAGGGAGAACATGCAAACTCCATGCACACAGACCCCGAGGTGAGAATCGACCCGTCACCCATGAAGGTGCCAGGCAACAGTGCTAACCACTAAGAAAACGTGTCGCATGATACTGTTTCAGAACCACACTTCACAGTTCATGTCCATAAAAAATTCCTTGGTCCATATGTCTGACCATAGGCAGCATGGTTGGCAGTGGTTAGCACTATGGCCTTAAACCTCCAGGGTATGAGGGTATGATTCCCACTTTGGGTCTTTCTGTCTGTATGTGGAGTTTAAATTTTATTTGTCACACACATAAATTTTATTTGTCACACACATAATAAAATTTTATTTTAGAATTAATGTACACATCTACAATTTACAATGAACATAAAATTACAATAAAAATATATACAAACGTATGAATTACACAGGATGTGCAGAATGTGCAATATGAAGGGGTATAAAAGGATAACGATATGGCGTGTGGGTATTACAGTAACAATATGGGTTGAACATGAGGTATGGAATGAAGTGATGAAGTGTGTGTGTTATTGTGTGTTAGCAACAGTGTTATTGTCCATGCTTTAACATGCAAGTTAGCCCTTGTTTTGTGTAAACGAGAATAACATATGTGCAAACAGAATTTGCATGCTCACCTTGTGCTTGGTGGATTTCCTCGGGTTAATCCAGTTTCCTTCCACCGTCCAAAGACATGCCGATCACAGACATGCTAATGGGCATTTTCAAATTGCCCGTAGTGTATGATTACGTGTGTGCCTGTGTAAGGTGTATCCTGCCTTGTGCCCGAAATCTCCTGGGATAGACTCCAAGCCCCCATGACCCCCATACAGGATAAGTGGTACATAGAATGAGTGAGTGCTGCACATTTTGTGACTTTAAGAACTTGAGATTCATTAGACCAGGAAACATTTATTTCCTGTCCGCCTCAAGCAGAGGCCGGTCTGAGTGTAACCTCAGATTTCTTTTCTTGGCTGTGAAGAGTGAAATCTGATACGGCCTTTTTCTGTTGTAGCCTTTCTACCTTAAGATTCAGTGTTTTCTTGTTCAGTTGTTTTTTTTTTGCTCACCACCGTGTTAGAATAGTTATTTAAGACACTGCATCCTTCCTGTCACTTCAAAATAATCTAGCCTTTTTCCCTCTGACCTTTTTCATCAACAAGATAGACATAAGACTGCTGTTGACAGAATGCTTTTTTCTTTTGGTACCAGCCTGTGTAAACCCTTAAGACTATTGTGTATGAAAATGCCAGATGATGAGCAGTTGCTGGTTTCTTTGTGCTGCTATATAATTGCATAAGCATGTTTACAAGTGTTCCTATTAAAGTGCCATGATTGCATAGAATTTTACACACACATACTGTGTATATATGTGGCACTGTGGCTTAGTGATTATCACTGTTGCCTAGGTTGGGAGCTAGACTGTCACCTCCACCTGTGTGTGTGTGTGTGTGTGTGTGTGTGTGTGTGTGTGTGTGTGTGTGTGTGTGTGTGTGTGTGTGTGTGTTTGTGTGTGTGTTTGTGTGCGCATGTTCTCTCTGTGCTTTTGTGGCTTTCCTCCAGGTACTCCGGTTCAAAGACATGTGTTGGATGACTGGCATTTCCAAATTGTTCGTAGTGTGTGATTGGATGTGTGAGTGTGTGTGCGGGTGTAGATTGCAAGAGGTTGGAGTCTTACAGAAATGTTTCTTCTCCCTACAGAGATGGCTGCTGGAATGTAGTCATAGGTCACTGCAGCCAACCATCAATCAATGATGACAGTGGAAAAAAAAAGAAAGAATTTGATTTATATCTTGGCTGACAGTAGTGATACCTGTTTTGGTCTTTTGCTGTTGTAGACCACAACAACAACACCAATATTAATAATAATAATAATAATAATATACATTATTATTTATATGAATTATATATATATGAATTATATTCATTATTATATATAATTAATTATTATTATTATTATTATTGTTGTTGTTGTTGTTGTTGTTGTTGTTATTATTATTTTACAGATGGGTATAGGTGGCATTTTGGATCTATACAATTTCTTACTGATGTAGCTTAGTCCATCAGCCTTAATTGACTCTATACATTATAAAGTACAGCTCACACTCTAGGACCCCCAGCAGATCCTCAGCATGCAGTGTGTGTGTTGCACTGGTGCTAGTGTACCAGATGCAGCACTACTGCTGGTGTTTTTACAAACTGCTAGTGATTTCCAAAGGCCCGAGCAGGAGTTTGCATCCAATAGCAAACTAATATACTAAAATATTACAAAGGTTAGCAGGTCTTATGGTGATCTCTTATGCTCGGTAAAGCCTTCATAACGGCTCTAAACTGAGGTGGTGTTAATTGGTGATTTTTCTGGCTGATAACTCTTAATGAACTTCTCTGAAGCAGAGGTAAGTTTAGTTTTTTCTTTTCCTGGTTTGGGCTTCATGAGAGCAGTTTCATCATGGTGCTTGATGGGTTTTGCAAATGCACTTGACAGTAATGTTCTTGCAAGAACTACAGTACCCCAGAACAGCTGACCTGACGTGTCTTAAAATAACAACTGACTATTATTGTTGTTGCTTAATTACACAATGGTATATGTATTATTTCATAATCTGATATTGTTCTAGAATGTAGAAAATAAATCTAAACGTGTGTCTAAACTTTTCACTGGTACTGTACCTAAATTGTGCGTTTAATTCAGTGGATAAACAGCAAACATCTATATGTTTAAATAAAACCTATATAAATAAAACAGACCTATATGTATAGTTTTAAATATATAGTGTTTTATTCTTGACCTTTTCACAGACAGAACACATCAGGAACAAAGAAATCTCAAAACAAAAGAAAATCTCACTAAATATTATAGTTTGAACTATTCATTCATTTATCGTCTATACTGCTTATGCTGTACGGGGTCACAGGAAACCTAGGGATTATCCCAACAAACTCTGGATGGGGTGCCAATTCATCACAGGGCACACATGCACTCCAGGCAATTTGGGAAGGAAAATTAGCCTAATCTGCATGTCTTTGGACTGTGGAAGGAAACCCACCAAGCAGAGGAAAAACATGCAAACTCCATGCACACAGACCTGAGGCAGGATTCCAACCCTCGACACTGGAGGTGCATAGTGCTAACCACTACGCCATCTATGCAGTCATTCAAACAGCCAGTTTGAATCACTCACTCACTCACTCACACATTGTCTATACCACTTTATCATGCAAACTGGGTCGCAGGTGGGCCTGGATCCTATCCCAGTGGATTTAGGCCGTGAGGCGGGGGACATCCTGGACGGGGTGCCAATCCGTTGCTGGGCACACAGATATATATACCCTCAAATGCTCATTCACACACTATGGGCAATTTGTGAACACTAATTAGCCTAATCAGAATGCCTTTGGACTGTGGGAGTAAATTGGAGTACCTGAAAAAAAAAAACATACCGTGCATGAGGAGAATACAGTATGCCCACAGACAGGAATGAAACCCTTGGCCTTGGAAATGTGAGGCCACTATGCTAACCACTACATCCCCATGCCACCCAGTTTGAATTACTCACTTATGCATGGCCTATACCACTTTATCCTGTATACAGGCTCGCGAGGGGCCCTGGAGCCTATCCCAGGAGACTTAGTGCACAAGGCGGGGTACACCCTGGATGGTGTGCCAATCCATTGCAGGGCAAACACACATACACACACTCACTCAGAGATTATGGGCAATTTGGAAACGCCAATTAGCCTAATCAGAATGTCTTTGGACTACAGGAGGAGACCCACCAAGCACGGGGAGAACATGCAAACTTCACGAACACAGACCTGAGGCGGGAATCGAACCCTCGCCTCTGGACACGTGAGGCGACAGTGCTGACCACTATGCCACCCAGTCTGAATTAAATCCACATATCCAGTAAAATTTAAAAAAGAGCTATATGAATCAGATAATATAATAAATGTCTCTTTGATAATAATGTGCTGTGATACATACCAGAGATCTAATGCACACAGAGCAATGCCTTTTATATACTATAGTCTAAAAAATGTCACATGAGAAATACCTTGCCATTCTTAATTGAGCATTACAGTATTTTTGTTCACGTCGTGTTATTTAAGTCGCTTTTTTACGCTTAGTCAGTGTGGAACTAACTTCCTGGCGGAGTGCTACACTCCTCAGTCGTGCGCTCTGCGGCTCGGAAAGTAGTGCGAGATTTGTGTATGTGTATGAGAGAGAGAGAGCACGAGCGCGAGCGAGCGAGCGCGGAGCAAGCGCGAAGTGCCCGGATGTTAGCTGTCCAGAGAAAGACGAACGGGAAAAGACACGGGAGAGGCGGAGAGGGGAGACACGGACAAACCGGCAGAGGGACAGCCAGTCTGCAAACCTGCGATAACCTTACACAACCCAGACACTTTCCTTTTTTTTTTTTAACCAAGAGAGAGGACGGTTTATCTTTTTTTTTGGCTGAAAAGGAAGGGGAGGGGACGGTTAACTTTGCCTAACCTGGACTGCTTTGCTCAACAGGACACCCGCCTGTGAAATCAAACCCGGGTAAGTGCGAGCTAGCTAGCGTGTTAGCTACCGCGGGTTCAAGTTGAAGTGAGGCCCGTGAAATGGACGACTTTGACTTGGGGGCGTGTTACAGCGAGGCTGTGGGGATTCACTGAGCACACACACACACACACACACACAGACAGGCCTGCTTTCCCCTCACACGCGTCATGGTGTGGATTAGGGGCAGACAGACAGACAGCTGCGCAGAAAGAACTTGGGTAGGGAACTAGCTAGTTAGCAACAAACCAGATGTCACTAACTAGCGCGTGCTAACGCTAAAGTCCAGGCTGCTAACTTTCCTAAGGTGAAGAGAGAGAGAGAGCTGTTGACTCGTCACCCCACAAACTTGTGCTCTCTTGCTAAGCTGTCAAGTGTGCCATCTTGTGAATGTAGCAGAAATGTTATATCCGGTCGCACAGCAGAGTGTGGCTGTCGTTAGGCACAAGGTTATCAGTAACTATTTCGGAGAACGTTATAACCTTTCCTAGCTGCAGCAGCATTAACTCTGTCACGAAGCAGTGGCCTGACTTCACTTAGTAAATGATGATGATGATGATGGCGTACTAACCTAGCCACATGGCTAACCATGCATGACCTACTCAATCCTACATGTTTCCCAAACCCTCACACTAGTCATGCTGTAATGACAATTCTGTCACATTGCTGTTTTTTTTTTTTTTGGTCGTGATTTTTGGTGCTTCAAACCATCTCAACCAGTAAGCATCTGTTGAATGCTTACTTTTTTTTTTTTTTTTAACTAACTAACTTTTTTCCTTTATTTTTCTATTTTAATCCATGCTTCACTGAGTCATCTCCATCCCTTGTACTGTTTCTCCTCGCTTGCCTATCTGTAAATGTGTGTAAATAGATTACAATTATTATTATCATCATTATTATTAGGGTTATAATCTACTATAAAATGCCCGCCATCTGTCTGTGAAGGGATTTCCCCGAACTTGTGTAGGGAAAATACTCACACTACCGCGAAGGTGATATGAAGCAGTGAAGGGAGCTCGCTATCTGTAAAAGAAAAAAATATTTCATCACCGTAATTCAGCTGTCCGGCTGCGTTTTTTATTTTTATTTTTTAGTAGTATATATTTTTTTAAATTATACATGAGTCTGGATCGTTCCTTCGGCGAGACATGACTCGATGTCCGAGTTGACATTGTTTGTTTGAAACCCATCTAATTTTTGTTCAAGCTGACAGCTATAAGAAATCGTAATTCACTGCATTAATCATAGGTTGTGATTTACACCCCCCCCCCCCCCAAGAAAAAAAAAACCTCCGGTAAGAGAACTTCTGGTGCAATGAGCTATAGTAGTATTTCTTTTTAATGGTCCAGAAACAATTAAACATGTCAAAAACCTAATACATTACTAGTGGTGTGTGTTAAATAAGCTGTTATTTGTACTGATCTACTGATATGGATGATTAATTGTAGTTAACAGTGCTGTATGGATATCAAAGAGCATGCTAGGCAATTGGATATACATTGCACCATGACACATTAATTAGAAATATTTTTTGTTTTTAAATACCCCGTTTGATTATAATCTGCATTACTGCGCTTGCAATATCATTATAATTATAAGATGAGATGAGCAGTCATGAGTGAGAAAGTCTGGAATTTTCAGACCTGTTTGTCACTCGGTTGTAGACGCACTGAAAACAGAAAATGATTGAACCATGGTGTACTTGTCTAAACATGCCTGGTAGTTTGTAGATTGAAATAGCTGTCTTCTATTGGGATAAGGGTGCATTAGTAGATGAGTATAAGGTGTTCACACCCTCTCTGCTAACACCTGGCTTTAGCATGCATCCTGGGCAATCGGACCGCAATCGGACGGCCGCGAAGTGTTGGCTTTTGCGAAAGTGTCTCCAGTGGGCTGTTGAAGAAATCTGTGTTTGTACGTCGTCTTTGCCGGAGAAAGGTGCACATTTTATGTCCGCTTTTAAGCTGCTTTTATGGTAGGCACATATGTTACACGAACCATATCTCGTACCGCTACAGGCTGTTATAAAAGTTTAATTGTGTGCTGTCTGTATTGATCGTCAGGCAGAATTGTCCCACAAATAATATCTTATACCTATACAAGCGTTTTACAGTAATTGTGTGGTTTGCTAACAAAGCGCTTTAAGAATGAGAGACTAGACAGTGAATGAAATCTGCTTTCTTCTCTGCTGTCGCATTAGCATTGTCTTTTTTTTTTCATTTTTTTTTCATCAGCTTAGTGGCAGAAAGTGCTACCTTTCAGTAGAATTTCCTCACAGTCTCACAATGATGTGATCTTTCTATATGCGTCCGAGACCACCTCCAAATTTGGTGCAAGAGATCACAGTACACTTTTGAGACGTATCTGATGGGAGTTGCGTCTGTAGATGGCAATGATCGCTAATGAGCTAATCATCTGTGCTGCTTGCTGTGAGCAGGGCTGCTAAGGCCGTGTTCATTCTAGGGATTTGGCTATGAATGCGAGTACATTTGACCCCGAAGTTGGGTACATTCGAACCACATGAACACTTTCATACTTTGAATCAGATGTGAAAGCAAATAACACAGAAGTTGAAGCATGTTCAGAATGTCACGTAACCAACTGTCTCCTGTCTCCTCAGAATGCATGTATGCATGCAGAATGCTTCAGTCTTTCTTATTCTCTGAACTGCACAGCCATAGCTGAAAAAAGAGAAAAGATGGAGAGAGGGCTGTTCTTGACATTGTGTGCAAAATAGCAATAATAGGTGGCACACTCTTTTTTTTACTCTTCAGTGTTTATTGGTGGATTACAGACCGACCAGGTGCACACTGCCACCTACTGTGCACATATGCAAGCGTTCTTGGGTATGGAACAACATTAATAATGTGAAAGCTGACCAATGGGGGAAGTTTGAGGAGAGGAGCAGCCATACCTGGGCATGGTACAAATCTCTATTACTTAGTGTGAGAACAGCCCAAGTTACTCAAGTAGTTTACTCATTTTGGTATTGGCATTGACGAGAATCGGAAAGTATGAACTAAAGAAAGGCGTTTATGCATCCACATGACCGAAGCATGTGTCAGTGAATTAAATGAGTTTACTTTCTGTTTCTGTCATTTTGAGAAATAATGTGGTATTTCTGTCATATGAAAGGGTGTTTGAGCTGAATGAGACCTATAGTGATAAAGAAGTAGTGCTCCTTGAGCATCATCCAGTTGAGCCTCCTCTATAAGCTATACTGTTAAATGGTTCAGAGTGGGAGCTGTAAGGCATAAGGTAATCATTACATGTCAGGATGTGAGGCGGGATTTGTTGCAGCATCGCGTACAGTCTGATTTCCCTTATGCCCAAAGGGTTCACAGTGGGTATCCTGCCTCTTAGCCTAAACATACCACGAAACTGCTGGCATTTTGCATTCCTCCCACTCCATCTTCACTAAACGATGCCATAGGCTAGACACCAGATGGGATGGTTTCATATAGCTAGATTTGTCTATTGCTCCTTCCCTTGATGCTTCGTCATCGTGTTTTTGGCGAGCTGTGCATATTGTTTTTAATGAGGTATTTTTTTTTATTTTTAGATTTTATGCAGTCTATAGTTTCAGAACAAATTTGTGCCCCCCTAATATTTTATTTTAAGAAGTTGAATAATGACATAAAATTATAATTTTTTTTTTTACATTTAGAAGGTTAAGCCTTATACTCCCTTGGGCACATTATATATAATGTATGTGTGTTGTATGTACAGCCAAAAAATTGATGAAATATTTTTTCTGTTAGGAAAAGAAAAAAATAAATATTTAAATACTAAATTTTATATGATATATTTGATTAATATATTTTTATATATATTTATATTTAATATATTTAAATCTATTTTTTCTTTTTCTGAAGTGTGTGTGTGTATATATATAATTTTTTTTATTTTTATCTTTGTCTGACTCTGTATATAGAGAAAATCCAGTTTTTATTGTCAGTTATTTGAATGGCTGTCTGTAAGAGAGATTTATGAGACCCCTGTTGGTAAATGGCTTTTAGACTAGCTGAAGATACTGCGCTCTCTCTCCTTGAATCTCACCCGTCAGGTCTCCACACGAGTGTGGTTTTGAACCGATAGTAATCTTCCCGTGTACAGATTTCTGTGGTTTGTTTGAGCTTTGTTTGTAATTCATACTGTATAAAAATGTTTGACATTAACTAATTGGTCATGCTTGCTTTTTAATATAAATAGGGGGTTTTGTGATTCACATTACTGGGTTGTCATTTACAAAGTAAGACTTGGATGATTTATTAGCCCAGTCAATGTTTTCATGATTGAGAATTTCACCAGATTTGTGATACACAATCTGAGGTTTCACTGTATGGGGGCAACAGTATATTTATTATACACTATATAGCAAATACTGAAATGCAAGTATTTGTAGTCAAACTCAGTGTGACAGAAAGTGATATTGTGTGAGATAAAAGCAAATATTTTCATACAAAACTTAGTGAAGAACTAAATAATGAAAGTTATTTCAGAACCTTGTCATTAGTAGCATGGCTGACCTCGTTATAACAGAGTCTAATGTGATTCGATATTGAAATTAACTAGTTAAACTAGTGCTGCACAATTAATTGCAAAAAATAAAATTGCAGTATTGACCTGTTCAATTATTTAATTGCAAAAGATTACAAAGATTTATTTTAGTAAATTTTATTTTACAAGAATTTCGATTCGATAAATACATGTTGGCAAACATGTCATTTGTCCAAATATTTGCTTTTAGCCTACATGAATAAGTTTTTTTTAAATAGTTAAATATCACAATCGCAATATGTCAAAAATAATCGCATCTATATTGATATTTTTTCCCAATCAAATCATGCTCCTCTTATGTAAACATAATGAAATGATGAGACGTCATTAGAGAGCCCGGTGTTTGGTTGCATTTCAGATGGTTCTTGAGGCCGCATGACTTTAAATGAATCACAGTCTTTGTGGATGCTTAATGGGGCTTAATGCCTTATTATTTTCCTTATAATCCTGATTTCCGCCTATCATTCTTTAACACAGTAATTTTTAAAAAGTTTTGTCTTTTATATGTATCAATACATTACAGTTTCACAGTGTTGTAGTGTTGTAGCAGTTTCCTATTGATTCTAAATACTTAATGGCAGGCTTTTGCTGCAGTTGCATTTTGTTGTGCAGGTGCTGCAGTCTGCTGCCTTCTGCAACCCCTCCTCAGCCTTACGTTTCCTTCCTGTCACCACTCGGACATACATGTCCCTCACTGCTCTATTGAGAAAGTCCCTCAGCTTCATTCCCTCACCTGGCCTTCTTCAGCCTTTAACCTAGGATCATGGATTTCAGGGTGGGTAGCTGTAAGGCCTTCCATCCATATACGCCTGGAGAAGCACTGTGAAAGCCCTAGGGATTTGCACTAGACCTTCTGTACCTCCATCGCTTAGCTGCTGGGTCACCAGCTGAGGGGAACATCACCTGGTAGCAGGGCATTTCTTTGGGATGTCTTCCTGTCAATCCTTGCAAGTAACTTTCTTCTTCAGGGGCTGCTTGCGCCCCATACCCTTCCTGTTTTCTCATCCAGATGCTTGCTTTCTCTTCCTCTTCCGGATTCTGATTCTTATTTTCCTGGTGTGGTCTGGTTCCTCGGAACGTCCAAGTTCATGAGGAGGTGTGGTAGCGTGGCTCCTATGAAGCCTCTATCTGCCACCTTCATCGGGTTGAGTTGCATTATTCTCCATCCACCTTCCCTGCACTTGACAACCAGGTTCGTGTATTTAGCCTTGAATTGATTGATCGAATGATGCTCACTTCTTAGTAGTAGCTGGAGGTTCCCCCTGCCGGTGAAAGGTGGATATTTGTTGGCTCCTTACGCTCTTTGTCTGCCTCCAAGCTTTTTTTGTTTCACCCCCTCTGCCAGCCTCCTGGGCACATGGTCTTGCTGCCAACCAGACAGAATGTGTTGGTGGTCTCATCAAGGTTGGCTCTGTTCTAAGCCACTGATGTAGGTTGTACGGAGATGGTACGTTGTTGCCCTGATGACGAGAGAGAGCTGCATCGAGCATGTGGTAGTTTTTAGCTATCTGCCCAGTTGACTGCTCGACTCATTACTCTTTCCCATGTTGTTCAGTTCTCCTGCTGCAAAGATAACAGCTATTTATTATGATACTCAATATTAAAAGTGTACCATGAGCATGAAGTGTCCTATGATACAAAAAAGGCATTAGATTTAATAGCTGGGTAATATTTGGTCGTTTCTGTTCATTTGCTGATCGCAACTAATAAGTCACTTGTGGGATTGAAAAATAAATTTTGCAAGAAAATGTACTCAACATGTCAACATGCTTATGTCGTGCTTTTAGAAGTGGTCGATGTCGCAGAGTAGCTTTACAGAATCCAAAATTTTTTTAAATGAGTTTGAACTCATTGAGCAGAGGGCAACGGTGGCAAGGAAAAACTCCTAGAGATGGCAAGAGGAAGAAACCTTGAGACTCAACAGGGAATCCATTCTCATTTGTGTGATCTCGAACAGCAGGGATTGATCTGCAGTCAGACCGAGTGTTAGGCAGTTGGAAGTTCAATATAACCTGAGAGATGTTTAAGGTAATATGAAGTCCGCTTCTGTTGGAGGCTGAGGTACTGAACTGTTTGTGGAAATTTCAGTCATGAACTTTGAAAGACATGAAAGACTGTAGTCACAAGTCTGCATCAGCTGAGACCAAGACCATCTTCAGGGTCAAGTGGAACTGTCACCAGTAACCACATGAATCCCAGAGAGACCACACAGGGCTAGCCTCTGCAGCGAGCCAGAGGCCTCCAATTTGACAAGTACTATAATACTCTACGTCTAAGAGTCCCACAGATCTGCACCTTTACCCAAGACAAATCTATTCACAAAAGACTTTCCTAAATAAATAGGTTTTCAGCCTAGACCTAAAACACTAAGCCTGTGTTTGAATCTCGAACATTAACTGGAAGACTTCCTTAGCTTTGGGACTTTTTAAGAAAAAGCTTTACCCCCTGCTGGAGCCTGCACTCTTTGACTAAAGTAGATGTGGAGGATCATAAAACACTAGCAGTTTCCTCAGGTAATGTGGTGCGAGACCATTTAGTGCTTTATATGTCAACAGTAGTATTTTAAAATATAGGGGTGATGTTCTCATATCGCCAAGACAGGATTAAGAATAAGGATGTTAATTAGCATCCAGTGTCTACTGTCTTTTATACATTCCACAACTTTATTAATCTCGTGTCTTTCATCTGAGACATTGTGGCTTTGTTGAGGCATATAATTGTCTCATCAGCATAACAGTGGAAATTAATACCATGCTTACGGATTATTTCCCCAGAGGAAACATTTAGTGAGAAATGGCAGTGGGCCTAAAACCTAACCCTGTGGAACACCAAAATTCATTTACAGTACAGGTAGAATAGTCACCATCTAAAAAATTTTTTAAAAAAAATGATGAGTCAAATAAGACCTGAGCCAGGAGAGGACTGTTCCCTTAATAGATTAGAAAATTTAATAATTAATACTAGGAATATTTTATTAATCGAATATTCTACCAAAAAATTTACCGATTAATCGAGTAACCGGATAAAATGCAATTTTGCTTAATTAAACAGCAATGTAAAATATATAAGAGAAACAAAGATTAACTGGATTTCTTTTTAGAAAAATCTACTTTTATTTTTTAAATGCATACAGCATTTTATCAAAAATGAACATTGTCATTATTCACAATACAAGGAATACCTTATACCCCTATCTCATCTATGCGGTTTGACTCGCAGTGAGATGCGGTGTTGGGCACCGTGAGCCGCCGAGACTGCCCGCCAACGTTCCGCAAAGTTGGCAAAAAAAATTAAAGGAGACTTAAACATATTTACTTTTTCGCGTAGAAAGATGGAAACGTAATCGCACCGCCAAAACGTGCGGTGAATCATGAAAAAACCATACGAAACCGCGTAGGTGAGATAGGGGTATTAAAGTTGACTGAGATTAAGTGCATTACAGCACCATTATTCTTATTTTAAAGCCTTTTGTCGGATGCAGATGAGAAATTTCAAATGACTTTTAAAATAAATTAATACACATTAAATAATTATACAAAAACACTAAGTTGTGCAACTAAATTTTCAGAACTAAAAGTTTAAAAATCGACATCTCAGGCATAACATAAGCCTCTACTGACAAATTCTGTTGTTTTCTCTTGCTGCTTTCTTCCTTTCTTGGCCTCGCTGATAATTTTATCGCTCCCTTCCATTTTGCAGCCCGCAACAGAACGCTCCCTCAAATCAATACACAGCTAACTGCCGCTTTGTGTGTGACCTAAGCGCTTCTTCTTCATTGGTATTTACTGGCGGCTTGCATCCGGAAGCGCGCTGTGTCAAAAACGTGCTGTCAACAAATAATTGCGCAAAAACATAACGCAAGTGTTTCAAATTAATTAAACTAAGATTCGAAGCAGAAGATTTTGCCTCGATCATTTTTTGTAGTCGAATTACTCGATTTACTCGAGGAATCGTTTCAGCCCTAATCAATACTATGATCAGTGGAGTTGAAAGCAAGTAACACAAGCAAGGAGACTCATCCCTGATCAGAGGCCTGTAGGAGGTAATTTACCACTTTAACCAGCACTGTCTCTGTGTTATAATAAGGCTTAAATCCTGACTGGTACCTTTCATGTATGCTACAACCTTTTCCAGGACATTGGAGATTAATTGGAGATTTGATATTGGTCTATGCAGATGACAGGACAATGTCAGGTTTCTTAATTAAGGGTTTAATAACTAGTTTAAGTTTAAACTAGCTAGTTGAAAAGATTTAGGAATGTAGCCACTGCTCAATGAAGATTTTTTATTTTTAATTTTTAAAAGCAGTTTCTTATTTTTTGCTTTTATATGTTAGAGAACACGTGTAGATACGGGGTCTAGTATACAAGTTGATATACAAGTATGATTTTGTGAAGAGATTAGTGAAAATAGTTCAGTCTCACGAAGGACGGTAAAATATTCTAATTGTTCATCTGATATCATTAGCTTATCACCTGCATGTTTTTAAAGTCTGAATTCTTTGCCTGATATTTTCAATTTGGTTATATTTTTAAGTCCTGAAAATCTGTGGTGGTCTCATTCCTAGTTAATTTTGCTACAGTATAAAAAATAAAATTGGTATTATTTTCATTGTCTCCTGTAAGAGTGGAGAGACCTTGATCTAGTAGCACTAAGAGCTTATATATATTAGTTCAAGATGCTCTCCTTCCATGCTATTTGAAATACCACCAATTTAGTTTGGTGCTATTTATATTCTAGTTCTTGAGCGGCCTGTTTTAAGATGAATGTGATCAATATACCAGGGAGAATTGTCCCCCCCTAATTATTTTTCTTTTAACTAGAGCTACATTATCTACGGTATAACGTAATGTCGACTCTAAATAGCCAGACGGAGATCCAATCATGGCTGATAACTCTGGGAGATTAATGATGAAAAAGCTCTGTGTGGTAGTTGATGTGGTAACATGGCACTGTATGTACTTTATTACCAAGACAGACTTTACATAAGATGAGATAACTTCAGACTGCTGAAATGTCACTATATTTTTTATATTTAATCTGAAGTTTAGTATTAAATCTAAAGTATGACCAGAATTATGAGTTTGTCCTGCTATGCTCTGAAATTCAGACTATGGCTCTGGGTGTCTGTAAATTAATAATAATTAGCAGAATCGACTGAGCAGTCTCATTATTTGTGGCTACGTTTGTTATGTTGCTATAGAGAACTTCGGATGCATTGAATTTGTGTTCACGTTTTTGTATGATGGTCAGATTATCTTTATGAATGACTGACTGACGCCTCCTCCTCCTCTATCAGTTAGCCGGGGCTGATGCATGTAGCTGTACCCAAGAGGACCAGCTTAATTTAATGGTACACACACATTCGATTTCTGTTAAATACAGTACATCAAACTGCTAATCAGCGATGGTTTCATTAACAATAAGCTCTCTCCGCCTGCGACACGTAGACTTCCCCTAAAGGAATAACGCCACTTCCGTGCTCACCAACCCTCTCTAAAGTGTGGATGCTCTCCTTTTAATGTTACAATCTTCTCAATCAGCGTGTTAACTGATAAACACCCTATCACAAATGGTTACTACTAACGACGGAGGAAGAATGACTAAACTTCCTGCACTCCACGCACTGAATGAGCTCAATGTTAGCCCGTGATGAGTATTTAACAAACCTCAGTCAGGGTTTTTGTTGCTAATAGTTACTCCAGATGTATCTGCAATGTGCAGAAACCACTTGATATTTTTAGAAAAATTCTGGGAAAAAAAGCAAATGTGTAAGATTAATCACATGAAACAATAGCGCAAAACTGTAGATTTCTTGATATGAATGGCGAAAAAGCAGTGTGAATTAAACGCAGATACAAGTGAGAAACAAATGAGAAAACAAGAGTATGTGAGTAACAGTGAGTGTAAATATAACTTGCTTGTTTAAAAGCTGGCTCAAAATACCTTTTCGTTTGAAGTAAAATGTTTAACCAAAATAAATCTTTTATTTTTTAATTTTTAAAGATTTATTGTGGTCCTAAGCAAATTTTTTAAGTCAGTAACTGTGCACAGATCAAAATGATGACTGATTCACCTACTGCACACTGGTACTGGAAGTTGTACTTGCTTATGTACTATATAAGTATAATGTGCTTAAAAAAAAAAACAGCTCAGTTTACAGTATGTAATTGATGTAGATCTTGACTGAGGCCGTACTCCACTGGAAACAGCGAAGGTGCTAAAGCAAGTTTGTTGTCGTATCTCTCTCGCTCTCTCTTTGCATTTAATTAAAACCATTCTATTGAATAGTTTTTTTTTTCTGTTACCTATAGATGATATAATTTTAATACTCAGGGTTAATTCATTCGTTCAGTTCATTTAGTCACATGACTGTTTGTTGACAGTATTATATATCCAGAATAAAATATTTGCATCCCAAGACAAATCTGTGTCATTCCTTTTTTCGGTTAATCTTAAAATCCCTTCTGACATGCTTTCTCTTTTCTTCCTTTTGTAGACTCATAGTGCAGGAGGTCACATGGTAGCACCTCTGTGGTCATTAGTCACAACAGGTAAAAGGGATTAGCGCTGCTATAGCGAGTGCAAAGGCTGTAGAATCGATGATGAAATATTTTTGGCATGATATTAAATTCCTCTCGAAATAAGGTAGTGCCAAGAAAAGTACTCGCCTGTGCACTGTAAGTAATAGCTAGCTTCACACGTGAGTTCTTAACCCCCTTCTAGTCACCTCTACTCTCAGCAATGAAAAGTCCGACGGTTGTTCGTTCTGCTTTGCTATCTTAGATGTTCAAGCGAATTAATATTTATTTCTTGTGTGCTGTAATTCTCTTATTCGTTTGTGATCATTAACCAAACCTGTATTTTTTTAATCATATACAGTGTATGTATGTATGTATGTATGTATGTATGTGTATATATATATATATATATATATATATATATATATATATATATATATATATATAAATTTTTTTTATATGCTGCCCATTTTTTTTCCTCATTCGCCCACCAGTAAATTCACGGTTATTGCTTTTCTGCCCACTGAGTATCACACACAGGCGCGCACACACACAGACACACACAAAGATTGACTGACAGGCGTACAGTGATGCATCCCTGTGCTGCTGGTTAACACGTAGGGGTGGGGTAGAAATCAATTTGGTTACAAAACACTGACCCTGACCATGGCAATCTAAAAAGGATCAGCTTGATAGGAAATCTATACTTTAATAATAAATAAATAAATAAAAATAATAATAATAAATAAACAGCTTTGACGTAATAAAGATGGTCCTGTCATCAATAGGCTAATACCGGGCTAACAATAAAAATTGTCAACAATCTCTAAGTGAACGTACTGTGTACCTTATACTATGTGGCACATCAGTAATAACAGCTTAAATACAAAGTGTGAGCAAGGTTTGCGTGTTTTTAAAGCAAAAAGTGGAACAAAAATGACAGATTGTATTAGAATATAGCTGCAGTAGAAAAAAAAATTCACATTGTGTATATTTTAAACTGGCAGGTTTCTGCTCTTTTCACCAGAGACATGACCATTTTATATATATATATATACACACACACACATGTTTTTTTTTTTTTTACTAAGTAGGGTTGTTGCAAGCTCCTAATCTTAAGGCAAGTTATGTATTTGTATAATCTGACCGCTAACTTACTTTTTTTTCCTTAATTAAAAAAACATTAACTCCATAATGACAAACATTAAGCTAATTGTTTTTTTTTTATTTTATTATTTTTTTTTAAGTATATTAGCAATTTCATTAATTAATTTTCCCCATCAGCTTGTGAGTTATTAAATATTTGACTAATACCATGACATTTCCACACGTAGCAAGGTATTTTTTACAAACAGCGACTTTTCTCCTTTTTTTTAAAATTATATATTAATTTTTTATTAATTCTGTCCACACAACCTACATGTTAAAAAAAAAATCTTTGTCCACATGAAAACACAGACAGCTTTGATAAGTGTTGTCAGGGGCATCCCTAATCAACAGGGGGCCAATCAGAAGCCTAGACAAAACGTCATCACCGGTCCCGCCATGTAGAAGTCCGACCGGTTTTTGTCCGAAACCGCCGTCGCTGTCTGCGAGGTCTGTGTCTGAGTTTTGTATGTAGCAGCAGTGATCTTCGTGGTACATTTAATCACCTCTGTTCATTAGTGTACATGTGCGCAAATGTGCACTCATGTAAAAAGTCCCGTAAGCAACATTAACACAGTCACTAAGCTAACGCTAATCAATTCAAGGCGACACACCAGGCCTAAGCAAAATCTTTACAAAATCTTCGCTCCAAGTTTTCCAAAAGCTCAGCTTTCAACGGCCTTAAACCGCGTTTGCACGTGGATGAAAGGCCAAAACGCAGAGAAAAATCTCCCAGCTAAAAATACCCAGCTACGTGTGGACATGACCTTAGAAATTCTATATTTTTAGACTGTGGAGTCATATAAATTTTCAACTTGGAACAGCTCTGCTTTAGAGCATTTATATATTTATCAGGAATGTCAAAAGAATTTATTAAATTGTACAACATGACAAAGATTTCTGTCCGTGTTCGAGTGGGAACTTTTTCTGCATTAAGTTGCAGCTTCCTGCAACTTGGTGAGAGAGTGGAATAGCTCGCTCTTCATTAGCAATGCTGTGCATCACTGGAATGCAGATAAGCTATGAAGATATTCATCTCTCTGAAATGGTTTTCTGGTTCCAGTCCGAATCATGTTTTTGCGGTCTTATTGTGAGCCCTCTTTGTGTATTCAAGCCTCTGTGTCAAAGATCACAGGCGATAATCGCACTGATGTGGATTTCATTTAATCTCGGAGTATTTACTGTGACTGCAGTTCTTTGCTTCTGTAACTGCAGAAATTGTGTTTTTTTTTTTTTTGCGTTTTATTTTGCAACTATTCATAAACGACGATTTAAAATATTGTTTTTGTAATGATTAAAAATAAATTTTTCCCAAGGTGATGTAAGTGAAACCAAACCGGCGAGGTTTCTTCAGGCGAATTCCCTCAAGCCTTCAGGCAGCTTTTATTATTAATGATATTCAGAAGCCAAATTTTTTAGTTTTGCTCAGCTGGGTGCTTTAATCTATTTTTGCTGTAAATTAATGAATTTTTAAAGAGCCCCTCGCCAGATATTGATGAATGTTGGAATGCAGCATCGGTTTAGAGAATTTCACTGTTCTCCCCTCGGGAAGGGAGTACGCATCCACTGAAGCACTATACTTTCATTTTTTATTAATGCTGAAATACATTGCCATAACTCCATCAGTTTTTCAGTATACTAAAAACTTTGTCTGATTTTGGACTGTACCAGAGCTTCTCAAACTTTATCTTGACCTGGTGTTAATATTGAACCTTTTTCCTACTCCATCACTGCTTTTCTGGTTGTACTGCGTCTCTGATCCATTGTGTTAAAGGTTGTTGCTCCATACGTAGGTCACAGTGGAGTAACGTCAGTTTCACGGTTTTATTAAATGATTATAAAGTTAGACATAAAGGTAGCACTTTCTCTATAGCTCTTTATGAGATTGCTGGGATTAAATATAAATGCCAAGGGATGTACACTCATGTTGGTAATTCTTGGAACATCTAGTGTGGAGATTATGGCCTACAAGTATACAGAGGTTGGTTTAATAAATTCCTTGTTTTATCAAATTTTGAAGCAGCTTGCTTTAGATTTAGCTTGGGAGGATCGTGGAAGCCAGGTCATCTGATGCAGCACTCCATCACTCTCCTTCTTGGACAAATTGCTCATACATAACATTAGAGGTGAGTTCGGGGTCACTGTCCTGTTGGAAAACCAGATGGGATGGCATGTCGCTGCAACGTTGCTGTGGTATCCCTGCTGCTTAAGTCACCAACGGTGTCTCCAGCAAAAGCCACCATCATACCTCCTCCTCCTTGCTTCACAGTGTGACCTGAAAATCCAAGAACCGTTTGTTCACCCTCTCAACGTCTAACCAGAGACATGGTGGTTAGAACCAAAACTCTGAAATTTGGCACATCGGACCAAAGGACAGTTTTCCACTGATCTAACGTCTGTTCCCGAAGTTTCTTGGCCTGAGCTGTTATTCTTTGGTTTCTTTGCCACAATTTGACCATGAAGGCTTGACTCGTGGATTTTGAAATGTGTTTGAGCCGTTTGAAGACTGACAAGCATTTATGTGGGCTCTAATTGGAGGTGCTGTAAATCTGCGGTTTCTGTGGCTAATCATTCTAATAAACTTATCCTCTGCAGCACAGGTAGCTCTCGGCTTGTTGTGACGTCACCTTGTGCCGATGATGTCATTGTCTGTGTGCCAGTCTCCTTGATTTGACATCAGCTTAGTTTATGAGGATATTTTGTGCAATAGTGGACGTAGATACAGTAGAGTAGAGACTTTAACTATGCATACTGGACTTTTTACATGCGTGTACATACACACGCAGTCACTCGCACATTGTGTTAATGAATAGAGGTGCCTGAATGTACTACTAAGCTTACTGCTGCAGCATACTGTACAAAACTCCCCGCAGAAAAGACCCCGCAGACAGCGACGGCGGTTTCGGACGAGAACTGGCGAGACTTCTACAAAACGCAACAGGTGATAACATTTTGTCTAGGTTTCTGATTGGCCTCCTGTTGATTAGGGATGCTCCTAACAGCACTTAACAGGGCGTTTTGCGTATTTCATGTGGACAAGTATCTTTAAACCGTAGGTTGTGTGGACAGAATTCTTTTTAAAAACTAAGAAGAAAAATCTTAAAGTTTTTAAAAATACCCGGCTGCATGTGGTCACAAATGAACTCTTGACAAAGCACACCTGTGAATTGAACACCATTCCATGTGACTACCTCATGTATTTGATGAGAGAATGCCATGAGTGTGGCAAGCTAAATGTAGCTACTATGGACAATCTAAAATAACGCACACATTACATAATTCCTATTTTGGAATACAGATCTCATCACAGATCTGTTGCTTATGCCATAACTGTCATGTTGCCTGCTTAATATTGTATAAAATACATTCCAGTTATACAACATCATGTTTTGATTTCATTAACACTTAAACTAGGTCTAGGTTCAGCTAGATTGCGTTACATATCTAGCTATACATTCTCGCTGTGATGTCTTAATATGTAAATTATTTTAACTGTTCCCTTTTTAAAAAAGAAAGAAACAAACAAAAAAAGCCTTCCCCCTTAAACCAGTCTGATGTGTTTATACACCCAGTTATGCTCCTCCCACCTGAAACTGTCTTTGGTGTGCAGCATTATGTTCAGAGTGTAGGACTAACACTAATGAGGCGTTCACATTCTGGAACTAAATCTTAATGTTTCATGCCATGGCATTTTTATTTACATGCCATAGCTTACACTTACACAACACGTTTTAAAATTTTTTTTTTTTTTCGTGGACTCAAAGATAAACAGCATCAACATCAGTTTGAATATTCAGATAATCAATATATCATGCCTTGAGGAAGATTTACTTTCCCGAGCGAGTTTTAAAAGCAGAAAAGATTGTGTTCAGTCCGCATGGACATGTCTTTATATATTATTTTAACATTTGCTTGTTGTCTTAATCCTGCTTAGAGTTGCATGAGGTTGAGGAAAATTTTATGCATTTTCAATACAGCCTGCTTGTGTAAGGTTTTTATTCTGTAACATTGAATATTTTCGACACTTTTGATTTAAAATGTGGCAGCAGTAACGTGACGTGTTTTGCCTTCAGGCGATTTGAAATGTGTGGGTGAGACGTGTACAGTGTCTCCAGCAGCAGGTGCGAGCAAAGTGCAAACACACAGTTTACGTCCTCAGCTTGTGGGGTGGGGTGAGGTAGGGGGGGTTTGGGGGGAAAAAAAAAGACTCTCAAAGAGTGAGATTTGGTCCTGTTTTGCTAATCCTGCTAAGGATGACATGCAGCATACCAAAAAAAAATTTGTTGTAACAGGTGTTATAAACCTGTACACTCGTACAGAATGCAAAAGCTGTGAGGGTTAAAATCATCCCATTCAGTTTGACAGTTTTAAAGTTTTTAATTTTTTTATGTTTTTATTTGTTGCTGTAACAGATCAGTTATTGAATTTTACTCATTTCGAAATAGTATGAAAAGTGTTGGTGTTAAACATGCAAAACAGCATAGTGTTCGGGCTGAGCTGTATCTCTAAATGAATATGGGTTTGGAAAAAATGCATTCTTTCATGCCCTTTGGAGTTCTTCGTAAATTATTCTGAATTGAGAAAGTGGGGAAAAAAAAACTACAAACCCAACACAATATTAGTCTAGGATATATTTTTAGCTGCAGTCTAGACCAGTGGCAGGATGGCTCGGTGGTTAAGGTGACTGTTAATCAGGAGGTCCCTGGTTCAAATATGATCGGCCGTCGAATTGGCAACCCGACTCCGTAAGTCACTGCCACAGAAACGACGGATATATCTCAAGGCTGTGGGGTGTATCCGTTGCCGGATGTGCTGGATGGCACATAGACGGACCCTTTCACTTCACAGTCCAGACCGATAAAGCGAGACGTAAATATATAGGCAAGCATCGGCTTGTGCGAAGCTAACTGTTGGAGTTATGGACAAACTCAGACCTGACACCGTGCACAGTTTATTAATTGAAGGGCGTCAAGACAAGTGCGAGGCCAAATAGTGTTTTGAGAATACAGTGAGCATCAAAAATCGCACAGCACATTTCCACATGGAATTGGAGGGGGAAAAAACATTTCTGCTATTCCTTCTCAGTGGAGATTACACAAGCAAGTGTGCAAAGCTTCAGCATAAATTCAGAAAACTCAGAGCGAAAGGACGTCGTCGGTTACTGTTCACGTCACAAATGAGGCGTTTCTTATTGCTGCACACGTTTTCGAAATTGCAGTCAATCACAGGGGCACAAAGAATCGGACCTCTAATGATCAACGTTTTGTGCATGTTCCAGGGAGAAGTTGTGGTATTAACACAAAAGCACAGCAACAACAAAAATGATTAGTCACAGCTCTAACACACGAGTTCAGAACATGCTATTCATAAATGACAATCAGGTGTGGTTCCCATTTTGCATATTAAGTTTTTTTAGCCCATGCTAAAAACAAAAGCTACTTTTTTTTTGTCTTTTCGGTAATAATAACAACCATAATACGCAGCTAAAAGTAAAAATTTTGTTCTAAAACCCTAATCCTTCTGAAGTTGTACATAATGTGGTTTTGCGTGCGCCGCCACTCTTTCATTACCGCATCACCGCTTTGATTACTGCATAATGCATTTTTACCACAAACTTTCCCAGAATGCTATTGGGGGATACACCGTAACGCACCGTCACTAATCTTGCTTAGACAACTGGAATTTTTTTACTTTTATTTTTTGCTCCACCTCTCGCAGTCAGTGGGTGAAAATATTTGAAGTTGGTTAACAGAATCAAAGCAGTTGTGGGAGGAGTGGTTTTCCACTTTAGGTTTTTACGTTCTTTATAAAAATGTGTTAGTTTCGGTTTTAAACTGCTCATTTTCCAGTATTGTAATACTTCTCTGATCAATTGTGTCATTTCGTTCCCCGGTTTTATTTACTCGGTTTTGTAAGATCCCAGCTGTCTGATTGAAAAAAAAAATTGAAAGAAAGAAAAAAGGCAAAATAATGTGTCTTGTAGTACGTTCTGTCAGCTAGAGATGCATGCTTCCATCAAGTAGAGACTTGCTAGCTGTGTGCAGGATTTTGCACAGTTTAAAAAGGGATAATTAAGATTTTTAATGCTATTTAATATCAATAGAATTACGTTAACTTACTGAGCGCTCAAGTGAAAATACAGCTCTGAAGAGATGCAGTATAAAATGACTAACCGTGGTGGGTTTTATCATCATTATGCTGTGCACCGCAATTTTGTCAAGTCTCCTCTGCGCTTATTGAAGTTAAACCTCTGATTACTAAACTTAATCACTCAGAGCTGAATGAATTAATAACGCAGAATAGGCTTAAATGTTTTTTGTGAAAAGGCGGTAATATGTAAGGGGGAAAATAAGTGGGGAAAGAAATTGGTTTTTAAAATGTAGTCAGTGTCTTGTCTGAAGTAGGTGACATAGTAACGCCAAGCTTTTGTATAAAGTTTGCGTTTATTAGAAATGTGCAGTTTAATAACTAACCCACAATACAACAAAATATTATAAAACTATGTACTGGGGTTCCACAATCATGTGCGTCAGAATAGTTTTTTGTGAAAAAACAAACAAGAGAGAGAGAGAGCTCGGCCAATCAGCTCTCTCGAGGGCGAGGGAGGCTACAGCATCACCCGGGAATCGAACTTGCGATCTCTGGATGATAGGGCGAGCACGTTACCACTCCGGATTCCTGGCAGAAACAAAGTTGAAAAATCCCCACCATTTTCTCTGGTTTCTTATTTTATAGCCAACTAATAAATCCCCCGGTAATCTCTGCACTTTATAGCTCTATGTTCTGTGGATTTTCAGTGAACTCTCCGTGGTGTTTGGTAGATAAATGTGGTTGCGCCTGATGGACCGTACAGTGAGGGTGTGGGAATAAACATACTGGTCTTTGGATTTTCGTAAGATATCTTGGTAAAAGAGCATTTATTTGCTTTATAGAGTATGTTGCAAAATTCAATATAAAATGCAAACTTTAGATCGTTTGCATTATTCAAATAAAGTTGAAGACACATTGCTTACGATGCGTTAGGGAAAAATTATGTACGAAACGTTGGATCCTGCAGAAATTCTGTGGCGTTGGCGGTGCTCTGTGTTTCTACATGCATGTATGTGTATGTACATGTAAATATGTGTGTATCTCATTATACTGTTTGCACTTTAAATGGTTTGTTTATTTATTTATTTTATTTTTTTACCCAACCAGTGCAATTGGAAATTTTCCAGTTTGGTTAAAATAATAATAACCAGTCTGTGCATGAGACTTAAACATCCGCATTGTTTTTGTTCTTACTCCACATGACCCACTTGTAGAACATGCGCTTATAAGACGACCAAACGCAAATCAAATTGATACTTTTTTTTTTTTTTTGCATGAAGTATAACCTGCTCAGTGGCTGAGCGTCTTTAAGCCTAGATGCTCCAGTGACTAGTGTCTCCTACACACTTGCATTTCACAACGCGTCTGAAGAACTTCTTGCTTCTTTTATTCCTTGGTAAATTCTTTTAAACTTTTTTTTTTGTGGCCTTTTCTGTGAGCGTGATTCAGAAAACCCCAGAATGCAGCCAAGAATGCTCTATGCTGAACTGAAGGAGCAGATCGCTTAAAAAAAAAAAAAAAAAAAGTCAAAATGAGTGATGAGTACGCTTTTACCCCCAGCAGGTTGGCTCTGTCTTTTTTTTTTTTTTTTTTTCTGTCTTGCTTCACAACTCCACCCCACTATATAGCTCTCTCTCTCACTCTGTCTCGCTCTTTTTTTTTTTTTTTCATTTGTTGCCTTATAGTGCTGCATTCATGGGCCGTGCTTCATTTAACAATCACTCTGTGGAGGTTTCTGATGAATGCTGCATGCTAATCAAATGAGTCATATTTCCTTTGGACTGAGCCCTGCCGCCTGCGTGCCGAATGGTAGGGGGGGAGGGGCTGACTCATCCCGCCCTGATCCTGCTGCCGCCGCTGCTGCTGCGAAGAGTTGGTCACTTCAAGTGGCCCATGATGGTATTAAGAAAGCATTACTGAGTCAGTAATGGCTTGGGAGATGTGTTGATCAATGGTGCTTTAGGACGGCAGATGCCTCTGTGTCTAACGCGCGGCCGGACCGGCTGAGTCATACGTCGTAAAAAATAGACGGGTCGGAATCCCAGCCGCTGCAGTTAACGCTACCAGAGGCTGCTCTGTTAGACGGCGATTTATCTGCGCAGAATGAATAAACCCTTAAATGCATGTGAACACGTGTTTGTTTTTTTTTGTTCTAAATACATTTGCTAAATACTACTCGTCACAGTATTTAATAATAATTTTTTACTACCTTAACATTTTGGATTTGAACAATCTAACTAAAATCATTGAAATATTTCTCCTTCCGTGTTGTGCTGTAGTTAGTTAGACCTCTTGCCTTTCTGTTACCTGCTTTATTTGGTTTCTTGCCAGCACGAGTGAGTCACAGGAGACTCGGTGACCTACTTTTTTTTTTCTTAAGTCTTTTAACAGTGCCAGAGAGCTTTATTACAAGAATGATGCAGCAGATAAATAAGAGTCTAGGATACCAGTATCGCTCATCACCTCTCAAATTCTATTGTTTAAAAGAAATCAAGTAAAAAAAAAAAAAATTGTATATATTATATATATATATAGTGGAAGCACTATGCCACTGTGCTTGAATCGTTTTTTGTTCACTTGCTGTTTCTGGATATATCCTGCCTTATCTGGTTTTATATTTGTATTGCACATATAATGTACAGACCAAAGAGGTTGAATTTGTATTATGGCAAGAAAAAAGCAGCTAAGTGAAGAAAAAAACGAGTGGCCATCATTACTTTAAGAAATGAAGGTCCGTCAGTCCGAAAAATTGGTTAAACTTTGAAAGTGTCCCCAAGTGCAGTCACAAAAACCATCAAGCGCTACAAAGAAACTGGCTCACATGCGGACCGCCCCAGGAAAGGAAGACCAAGAGTCACCTCTGCTGCGGAGGATAAGTTCATCCGAGTCACCAGCCTCCAAAATCGCAGGTTAACAGCAGCTCAGATCAGAGACCAAGTCAATGCCACACAGAGTTCTAGCAGCAGACACATCTCTAGAACAACTGTTAAGAGGAGACTGTGTGAATCAGACCTTCATGGTAGAATATCTGCTAGGAAACCACTGCTAAGGACAGGCAACAAGCAGAAGAGACTTGTTTGGGCTAAAGATCACAATAAAGAACACAATAAAGAACATTCTTTGAATGAGAAGGTGTGAGCAAACTTTTGGTCTTTACTATATGTTCAATCTTTTTGACTGTATTAGAAAATATTTTCTTTTGATGCTTGACATTGGCATGATGACGAGTTCGCAAAACATGTTGATAGGACAATTATCAATTCATAATCGGCGGTTGATATCCATTGTTTTCTCTGCATTTCAATCAATTTTAATTGTAAGAATTTATGAAAAAAAACCTGTTTGGTTGGTTGTTTTTTTTTTCTTTTTTTTTTTTCTTTCCTGCACAAGAGCAACTGATGTGTAGCAAAAACGCATATTCGTATAATGCTGATTGCTGCATGCTTGTGTGAAATGATGGATGATGCATCTGAAGGTGACCTGCGGGAAAAAAATAGGGTGTACTTTGTTCTTTGGAGGGAAAAAGAAACAACACTATAAAGGAAAATCTTGACGTCACATGCGAAATCTGTCACAAGGAGGAAAGAATGTTTTCCTGTTTTGAAAGTTATTGTGTTTGTTATAGATGTGTATGCGAATAATCCTAGTTGATGTATGCATGTGTAATGTACTCTGGGTGTAGTGTGTTGATTTTCAGGAAACACAACAAGTGCAGGAAGTGTTGTACTGTACGGTTAAACTGATGATTCATTGGTAATGATCGATTATAGAATGGTTCTCTATCCCATCACTAGTCCAACATTTATTCTGCGTTTATTTCCCATTGTCTGTGCAGAATTTCTAGTAGGAACCCTAGTTGGAAAATATTGTGCAGTAAGAGTAAAACGTTTGCTTTGGCTATCTCATTTTGGCTGAAATAAGGGCTTTGCTATTATTCTCATACTGTGGCAGATCGGACCTCATGCAGCAACATTCTCTTCTTTCTATTAGGAGAAGAAAAAGAAAATTCTAAGGTAGTTTTGCGTTAATTTTCTATTTGGAGAAGAAGAAAAAAATAATAAGAGAAGCGAGTGCCATATGCACCAAACGTTCTTATCCGTCCCAATCTGCTCTTACCCAGGTGAGCCGAATGATGAATCCCACTTGATCTTACATCGGAGGTGTGCGGGATTAGCAAAGGATTAGCATTTAATTAGCATAGGTAACACCCACTAAGCACCATATAAGGGCAGGTGCATGTTGTGCTGTGTACAAAATCAGGCAGAAGGATTGAAAAAATGCCACTGGAAAAAAGTAAGAAGTGCAACAGTATTGAAATCAAAGTGCTTTTACATCAACGTAAGTTAAATGTGATTTTTCCAGGGCATGAGCATCGCTGTTTGTTGCTACCAAGTCAAAAACGGCGAAAGATCTGTGCTGTGGACACGGCGCCAGCCGAGGGATGCGCGGTTAAATGACCCATGGAGCGACGGGACAACCTCTGTCACCTATATCAGAGTGTTATAAAGTTGACTGGATAGTGTTTTTTTTTTTCATAAGGATGTGTTCAAGTGCTCGGGGCAATCTGAATCGGCTCGGCATCCATTCATCCATCTCATCAAATCGGTGCGTAAACCCTGGAGGACCAAAGCATCTAAGAGCAATCTATAAGCCGCTCAGACGCAGAACGCGAGCTCAAGAATCCGGGAGTTTTAAGTCTTAGTGTGGATCGGTTGACCAGTACTATCGCTTTAGTCCAGGGATTACATGATCAACTCCAAGATATATAACAACAATAATAATCTAAATTTCATTATATGACATATTTTTGTGTTTTGTTAATGTTTTTAAAACTGTTTCCATGCAAACATTTTGTGAAGCCCCCCCCAAAAGAAAACAAAAATAAGAAAACATTGGTGAATACCTGAAATTAATGGCAACTAAATATATATATATATATTCTTTGGCTATTCAATACGCATTTTAAATAATCCAACTAACTGAGTCAAACCAGTTTATTCGAAGAAGATTATCTGTAAATAATTGTTGTTTGTTGCAGAATTGTCTCAACTAAATGTGAATGCCCAGTGCGAGCACATTCTTCAGATATTTGTAGGAAGCATGAAATCTGTATTGTGTTCACGCGAGAGACTAAACTACACTGGAGGACTAACAGTTTACAGCCGAGGTGTTTGTAGTCTTTCACCTAAGTGGAGTCAAATTAAAACTGAATGTGTCTCCTTGCTTGTTTTTCGTTTTCTTCCCTTACACCCGGCGATGTGTTACTCTAATGACGGGTCGTGAGCAGACCAGTTCCCTGGCAAGACTCGCTCCAGGATGTGTAGGAATTTAGGCTGCCGTGTTTTAAAACACATTTTGATATTGCCTCTTTCCTGCCTTGGTTCACCCTTTCTCTCTGTCTCTCTCATTATCATGCAAAAAAGAAAGTTACCCATTAAAGCCAGGGTTCAGTAGGGGGTAGTGGACTGTTTTCATGGACGCTTTAATAGCTGTTAATCCCTGTGGCAGCTCTGTAGCCGTTTTTATTATGCAGCGCATTATTTATTTATTTATTTATTTATTTATTTTACTTTTAAACACACAGCCATTTTACAGACAACTTAATTTTACTTTATTGTCTTGCCAGTTTAATTGCGACCATGGCGTTATTTGATTCCGCTTGGTACATCATTAATTACTGTTTGTTGCTTTAAAACCTTGTAACTTTTCTCATACAAAAATGGTTTCCATTAAGGAAGCCAAGTTTCTCTGCTTGTGTTTCCCAGTATGGATGCATGAACATGATCCTAGTCAGAGCCGATATTGTCATAACACAGATACTACACAAGATAGCCTTGTACTGTAGTCCAGATCAGGTTGAGACTAGCATTATTATGCCCTTTGTAGTTCATGATCTTGATGTTGGTAAAATCTCGACTATTCATAAGATTTTGCTCTGCCACGCAGTCTAGGGATGTTTTGTTTAATTATTTGTGCAAGCTTGCAATATAACTCATGAATTTCCTCTTTTCATTGATAAAATACACGAGGTTACTATGGATTGTTTTTCTTTTCTTTCTTTTTTTTTTAAATACAGTTTTGCACTCACTATTTAAATAGCTTGTTAATGTACCTTTTCAAACCTCGTTATGAACCCATCGGCGGCGGCTGTAATTAACTGCAGACTAGATTGCCACGTTTCGTCATCTAACTACTTTTAAAATATTTTGGAGTCTGAGCTTTCGTCTCTTAGCATTATTAGTACCTAAAATAAAAAGAAACTACGCTGGTACAAACTGTTCAAAAGAAAACTTGTCATGCACCAGTTTTTTCAAATCAAGTGACAACCACAAAATCTGACTGAACCGACCTGCGATATTTGTGAAGAAAGGAAAAAAAGTAAAAGAAAAAAAAGCTTAAAAGGTTTCTCTGCTGGGTTGCTGGACGTTTTCTTCACAATGGGGTGAGCTGTCCTGCCGAAAAAATGCTGCAAGTCTAAGTGTGAACCTAACACTCAACTGTGGAAAAAGTCAACACCACCACTCAACTTAGGGTAAAAAAAAATTTTGGTGTCTTTCTTCATAATTGCACTTTCAGTTCTTAGTATTGAATTGATGTTTAACTTCAGTCTGCAGAAGTGATCAGCTGAATAAATTGTCAACAAATGTGTATTAAAGTATATTTGTTGACTTATTTGTGATTGCTAATTGTAGCAATTGCTATTTGTAATTGCCTCAGTACTTGGTATAAGAATCACCAGGGAGCACCCGATACGATACTCGCACTACCTAGGCGACAATTTATTTTGTATTGCGATTGTGTAAGTATCACAATATTAGAAATATAAATATTAAAATTCTACACAAACTTGATGAATTCTTCTTAACAAATAATTAATTCCTACCACATGGGACTTGTAGGATTACAGGGGAATGCACCTTAAATACATACAACCCTTGGCAAAAAAAAAAAAGTTTGGAATTGCCACTCTTGGATAATGTTCATTCAATTGTTTGTGTAGGAAAAAAACTAATGACAGACATGCCACAAAACTATTTTCATTTAGCATTCCAACATTCTGGCTTTAAGAAAAACTTAAAAAGAAAATAACAAAAAGAAAACTGTAGTCAAAAAATTATGAAAATTAAATTCTAAGTAAGGCATTATGGAATCAACTTTTACTTTGCAGTTGTAAAACAAATACCTGCATCAGGTTACATCTGCTAATTTGTCTGAAAATTAAAAGTGCTTGGACACCTTGGTGAGCCATTGCCCCAAGCTTATTGACATGAATCATGTTTCCAACACAAGAGACATCATTTGAAATAAAGAAGAGGATTATAAAACTTATTCAAAAAGATAAATCAACATGGTATGTTGCATAAGATGTTCATTGTTTAAACCAGTCAGCTGTGTATAAAATCTGTACCAAGTACAAATCAAATGGGAAGGTTGTAAAAGGGAATCTTACTGGTAGACCATGGAAGATGTCAAAGATGAAAACTGGAGTTATTGTCTGTGATCGGAATGTAAGACATCGCCTAAAGGAAATGAAATTTACATACAGAAAAAAAAAAACGAAAACCATCATTAACACCTAAACAGGAAAAAAAAAACGGTTACAGTGGGCTAAAGGAAAGCAATCGTGGAATGTGGATGACTGGATGAAAGTGATATTCAGTGATGAATCACGAATCTGTGCTGGCTAGGGTGATGTTTTGTTTTGGAGCCGTTCCAATGAAATGTATGAAGACGACTGCCTGAAGAAAACATGCAAATCATCTATACATATAACAAGACTGTGTTGTTGGCCTGTCTGTACATTGAAAGATATTTGTAAAAAAAAATCATTTGGGGGGGGATGTAAGAACATGTCAAGATGTTTTTTTGGAGTTTTTGTCCGTCTGTTTGTTTGTGCAGACATCATGTAAAAACTACCAAACAAATTTTAATGGAGTTTTGTTTCATCGCAGTCAGCCCATTGGAAGAGAAGAAATGGTACTTTAAAATTTTAATGCAGAACGCCCTTATCATAAAATCAATCTTGAAAAAAAAAATCATTACTTTGTCTCAAATTTCAACAGGTGGTGCTTTACAATTTTCAAAACGAGCTTATGAGTGGGCAGTTAAATTCCACGCGGACGAAGTTGCGGACACATCTAGTTGATTGTATAGGGTTGCATGTCAGGACAGCTTCAGTAAAGTTTTTTTTTTCACTTTTCTAATTCAATCTGTTGTAATAATATTTGGTGATGACGCAATTTTCCGGGATGATGATGCATCTTGTCATTGGGAAAAAGCTGTGAAAACTCAAGTAAGGCTTTAGCCTGCAAATAGTCCGGACCTCAATCCAATTGAAAATCTATGGTGTAAATTAAAGAAAATGGTCCATGACAAGGTTCCAGCCTGCAAAGCTGATCTGACAACTGCAATAACAGAAAGTTGTAGTCAGATTGATTAGGAATACTGTTTGTCGATAGTTAAATCCATGCCGCAGAGAATTCAAGCTGTTATAAAGACCAGCGTTGGTACAACAAAGTACTAATGGTGTAAATAAGATTGTAATTTCTTCCCCCTTTTCTTGATCTGCAAAAACAGTTGCAATTTACTACAGTTTTCTTTCTTTAGTGTGTATTTTTAAGTGTTTCTTAAAACCAGAAGGTTAGACTTTTAAATACAACTAAAATGTGGCCATATGAGAGAGAGAGAGTGGGGCGGGGGAGTTAGGGAGCATAAAGATTGGACTTTGGAGAAATGTAAAATGGTCAAGTGCTCTGATGAGTCCAAATTGACTGTATTCCAGAGAGATGGGTACATCAGGGTAAGAAGGGAAGTGCTTGAAGTGTTGAGTCGATCATGCAGTGTCCACTGTACAACCTTTTGTGTTATGATCTGGGGTTGCCTAAGTTGGTCAGGTCTAGACTCGGCAGCGTTATCTGGCAATAAAATCAAGTGAGCTGATGACCTGAAGGATAAAAATTGTTATTATGTAGTAGTGATACAATATTTTTATTCTGAATGTACACTAAATGTGCAGGTTATCTTGTCATGCATCATATACTGAAGGATCTAAATGTTGAAACAGAAATGTAGTGAGGGGGGAAAAAACGCTATTACATAGAGTTAACCTGTTAGAGTTTCAGCCACCTCAGCTCCAGCTACTTTTTTACTGGGTAGTACAGTGTATGTAGATCAGCTGATGCGGTGAAGTAATGTTAGCTAGCTAGATAATTAATTTCTGCTCTTTCCTCAAGATGTCCAACAAACGGCAATAAAATACAGAGCTGCACTGACCTCTACTTTTGGCCATTTCACGTTTCATAAGGCTAAGAGACCAGAGGCCTGATTTTTTAGTTTGTTTGTTTAGAAGTCACAGAATTTCACGAAAATTGCGAAATTTTTCAAGCATCTTTGTAATTTTCCATTTTGCTTGTGGTTTATTTTAATTTGTTGTGTGTTCTATGTGTTTGTTCTGACTTTATCTAAAAGAGCAGAAAAGTTTACTGTAAATGTTGGCAGCCCTGCTCTGTGATGTCTTTATTGCCTCCCACTTGCACCTGGACGTTCTCAGACTCCTGTGATGTCAGGTTGGATAGCTGCCTGACGTGCCTTACTCTCGTGTTTTTACTGGCAAGTCTGCTGGCAAGCGATGGAAAGCCATTAGTAGAATTTGTTGTCCTTGGTCACAGCAGCACAGTGAGTTACTGATGTGCAATACAGAATCAAATGGTTATACTCTGACCAGCCATAACATTAAAACCACGAACAGGTGAATAACGTTGTTGAATAAGTGAATAGCGTTGATTATCTTGTTACTGTGATATCTGTCAAGAGGTAGGATATCAAATCAGAGAGACTTTGACAAGGACCAAAGTGTGACTGTGTCCGAGCATCTTAATTAGGACCGGTTTAGTGGGACGTTCCTGGCGCTCACTGGTTAGTACCAACCAAAAGTGGCTCAAAGAAATGACAGCTGGTGACAGAGTCATGAGTGACCACGGCTGGTGAAGGTCTGGTCTGATCTCACAGAAGTAGTACTACAGCACTAATTGGTGAAAAAGTCAGAACACGCAGTGCGTCACATGAGTAGTGTTATTTTTGTGCCCTATTCCTCAGGGTTTTTTCAGACTAGATGTGATTTATTAGGAAATGTTGGTTGATTTCATTGCATCACTATCTGTGTGTCTTTGCATCTGTGCGACTCTGCATCCACCTGTCTGTGTCCACGCGTCCCCCCCCTGGTCTGTGTATCCACGCGCCCCCCACCCCCCGGTCTGTGTGTCCACGCGTCCCCAACCCCCCCCCCCCCCACGCGTCCCCGTCTCTGTGTCTGTCTTTGCGCCTTTGCATCTCTGTGTCAGTCTGTCTGTGCGTCTCCGTGTCCCTGTGTGTCTCCGCGTTTGTCTGTATGTAGGTGCATGTTGTAATGTCTGGGGGAAATAACAGTCGGATAAGTTGGTCTGTTTTGCTGCAGATTTGATAGTTTGAGAAAATACAATTGAAGGGCATGAAAAAAGCGGGAAAAAATTCTTCAAAAAATGAGGCATACATCATATATTAGCCTCATGTCTTTGGTGTCTGCATGCTATATGTACAATATATAATTGCTGCGTTATCCAGAATGTTTCAGGTTCACAGCACTTGGTTTCTGTTGTTTTAATTGTAGAAAGTAAAATCTAAATCGGCTGATCATGCGACACATGGCGTTGATGAAAATTTTTCTAAGGTTGCCTTTTTGACAATGTCCACTGTTAAATGCTCTTATAGAGACCAAAATGAAGTGACTGCTCATATTTGATAATGGATTAAAACAGAGATGTCTTCCATGATGTGTTTTTAGATTACTGTCACTTGTCGTTGTTCTCCTTTTGAAGTGCTACAAGCTTGGACAGTGATCAGGACTAATATAAGGCTCCTGCTGGATGATAATGGCAGGTCAGCAGTTTGCACCAGCAATCCTCTGTTCTGAATGAGTCATGCTGCCTGCCACATGATGTGTGACTTCTGCCAAGTGACTCATCCTAAAGAAGAGCATTTCATAAAGCGATGCTTAGAATGCTGAGCGAGAACCAGGAGATGGATATGTTTCTACATTTTTTTTTTTTTTTTTGTTCTTTTTCTTTTTTTTTTTTAAGTAAAAATTTTTTTTTTATTAAATGTGTCCAGTGGAGACGTCCGTACTGGTCAACAATAACAACGGTTTCTCATCAGCAAGTTACAGTTTCAGTGTTTGCAGATACTTGAACAGAAATATAACTCCGCTTAGATTTAATTAGAAAATAATACCCCCCCCCCCCCAAAAAAAAAGCCTTCTTCAATAGTGTATCTCTATAGTATATATGTTAAAGTATGACACGTAAATTACCGCTCAAAAGTTTGTGATCACTCACAAATTTCTTTGTTTTTGTTTAATGATTTATTTTCTGCATTCTACAACAATACTGTGAATTTCAAAACTATGAAATAGAACATATGGAAATAGATAATTATGTAACAACAACAGTCAGTTGTTATTTTAAGACCTGGAACACTTCTTGCAAGAATAGTATTGTCAAGTGCATTTGCAAAACCCATCAAGCACCATGATGAAACTGGTCCTCATGAAGACCTTCCCAAGAAAGCAAGACAAACTTACCTCTGCTGCAGAGAAGTTCATTTAGGGTCCCCAGCCTCAGAAATCACCAATTAACACACAGCACTTCAGATTAAAGCCGTTAAGGCTTTACGGATCATGAGTAGCAGATCAAAGGAGATTATTGGATGCCTTCTGCATTGCTTTACAATGTAGAAAGAAATAAAAATCAGGAACGACCATGGAGTTAGAAAGTGATCCCAAACTTTTGACTGGTAGTGCATGTAAACTATATAGTGTGTGTACACATGTATACTTTAATCTCAGAATTCTGAGAAAAAAAGTCAGAATTTTTTTAAATTGTGGCTCTAATCCTCTTGCATAACTAGGAACATTAATGCGCCTGGACTAATGTGGCAGCAGCGCAAAGAAATTCTGCTGATACAGGCCAAGTGCTTCAGGTAATGTTCACTTTAAACGTTAGAATGAGGACAAATTGTGTCCTCTATGATTTTGATTGTTGTGTAGATACTATTGTATAGTAATTGCGGAGTTCCTTGGATTTTTCCCTCACAAGTTTTTATTCTATATAATTAGCATCTTAAAGATAAGTAAAAGTAGTTAAAGTTGTCAGTTGAAACAATGTACTTGTGATGTGCTTTTTATAATGACAAGCCCGCGTCAGCTGCCGAACTTTTTGAGCCGAGTGAACGAGGTTGTGGGAGAGAAGAACAGAAAAAAGGACAAAGTCTGAAAGGTATAATTGGCTCTGTGGCGATCGCGCCCAAGCTCCGGAGTGTCCCGACAGAAAAGCGCTCACAAGGTCATGATAGTTGAATCCCGTTATAGCCGTCATGGGAAGCAGATTGGCCGTGCTCTCGGGAGAGGTGTGTTGTACTGGTGCTCTAACTTCAATCATAGTGACACTAGCCAATCTTGGTTGTCTGCAAACTTGCGTTGGTAGCATTTTCCTCCTGCCTCCTAGCAGTGTCTGAGCACTTGGGTCTCTTGTCCCGGAGGATGGATGTGATGGTTTTAATTTTTATTTTCAGTTGAATATTGTGTGTGCAAAAAAAAAAGAAAAGAAAAAAAAAGCTTTGTCCTACAGACACCTGGATCACTTTTTGTCTGTTTGAGTGAGCGAAAGTCATGTAACTTTGTGTAGTCTTAATGAAAATCTTAAGGAAAGTTTTTCGGAAAGGAAAGTTAGTTATTCAGTAGTCCAGTATTTTTTTTTAGTTCTTACAAATAAAACAGTCAATGGACACATTTGGAATCAGCAAGTCATGCTTAAAAAACAAACAAACAAACAAACAAAAAAACTAAAATTGGTATCTGCCTAGAAAATTGCAGTTGGTGCATTTCTAGTTTCTGTTCCCTTTAGGCAGTGATGAGTCTCACTAAACTAAACATTTATGATGGAATAAACCTCAGAATATAACAAAGTTTACAAATTCAAGTGCAATTCTTTCACTGTTACATGTCAGTCAGCTCATTAGCGTTGTACATGTTCAGGGTTGTTCATGGGCTCTGGATGATCACCAAGATTATTTTTTTCTTCTTTTTTTCCTTCTTTCCCCCCCCTCTAGCTTCTAATATCTCCTGCTTTATGCACCATTTACAGTTAGCATTTAATTGAGTGCCTCATTGTGAATTTTGTGTAACGTTGTGTAACTAGGTATAGAGCTGCGCAATTAATCGTTAGTATCAAGTAATTTGAATTCATGGTTTATGTCGATGTTGTAAAATGAAAATTGATTTTTATCTGGCTTGTCTAAAGCCTGATGCAGTGGACAGACTTTTGATTTTATTTATCATGTAAGTTGCATGTGGTTTACAAAATAGTTTTCTTCAATGATTTTTTTTTTATTTTTATCTTGACAACTATTTATCTTATATATATATTTAAAAAAGTAATTTAAGTCTGCAGCTTGTACTTTACCAATCCGTCATATTTTACTAGAATAACCAGAACTTGTAAAGATTGGTGAAAGTTTAATCCCAAAAAGAGGTATGTGTGTGTGTTTTTCTAAAATAACAAAACTTGTTAGTAGTGGAACTTTACAGTTTAAGTCCAAATAAGAAGTTCATGTTTGGTTATATTGTTTTTGCATGGGAAAAAAAACATATACCCTCTAGTGTTTTATTTACTTTTATTAATTTTAAGAAATAATTTTTTTTTGAATTCGAAATTGTATTTTTTTTAACCCGATTTTGTCTCAAAAACATTGAAGATTCAATTTTATAGGACATGTCGTCCAGCTCTAACTAGGTATAAAGTATAATCTAACTGACCCTGAATATAAAGTGACTATAATGTGCCTTTATACACGCACACATGATTCGAGTCCAAAGAAGTGAAAGTTAACCAGAAGAAATTTTAAGTATGGCCCTTTCTCAGGTCTCTCCTGTCTCCTTGGCTGTCCCAGAACCAGGACTTAAGTTAAACATCAGTCTTCTTTGTCATTGTTTTTAAAAGATATATGAATACCATCACCATTCTTATCTTCTACTATAAATCACTTCACCGCTCAGCCAGGACAAGCAGATAAATATGTGCATGCATTGCCTTCTTATTTGTAGTTGACCAGCTTGCTTTATTTATTTATTTATTTATTTAAATCTTTGATGGTAGCACGCTCCAGTTTAATTCATATGGAATACAGATTGGAGTTCACACTAATTGTTTTTGAATCTTGTCACCTCTTTGATTTACATCTGGTGATCTGGTTTGTCTATATATATTTTATGAGACTGTAGCAAATGGTTTATAGGACAATAAACATTTTTCTCCTTTCTTTCCCTAAAATCACGAACATGCTGAAGATGTGGCAAAGCCCAAGAAAATAATCGAAATCCACAACAGTGCTTGAAATAAAATAAACCCACCAGACTAGAATAAGGCCTTTTTAAACCTGCTGTAAGGCGAGGACAGCACTTCTTTGTTGAAATGTTAGCCAAGGACTTTCTGGCGCTGTTTTGTGTGCAAGAAAAAAAAAATGGAAGTCAATTTCTACACAGACGTGTCTTCACCCCAGTAGTTTGAATACTTATTTTATGGGTCTTTTTATATATATATATATATATATATATATATATATATATATATATATATATATATATATAGCCTCTTGTATGAATGCTTCTATAATGATAACTATGTTGTCCTTCTTTCTGTGAAATAGTATGTTAGCTACCAAATTCAGGGTTATTAGTCAGGGTTCTGTGCGATCAGTGCTCTCGATTTTTCTTTGCTTCTCAGGAGTTTTGTGGATTGTAACAGCTTTTTAAGGATGAGGAGATTTGGATCGAAGGCAGCAGCATTAATGTCACATCTTTCAAGAGTTATTAATATAAGAAATATAATAGTAAAAAATAAAAATGTTTATGTATACAAATCTAGCTATCGATGTATCTCTTCTATATGGGTGTGGATTTTTCAATGATACGAGTTGTTATATCTGTCAAGGTTGTTGCATCCTGGGTTTAAGATTAGTATTAATTTGTCAACACAGGGTCAAAATTGAAACATGCAGCTTACAACAACGGATGTTGCAGAAATGTTCAAGTTGGAAGTTTCGATTTAGATCCTATGTTGATGATAAACTAATAGAGTTCTCGTTCGTTTCTTTTGCCGAGCCGTTAAAAGCAATGTTTTTTTTAATTTTTTTTTATTTTATTTTATCTTTTTAGAAAGATGATCGTTGGCTGTGACGGCAGATCCATTCAGACTCAAATCAGCTATTGAATAATTGAAGTGATTTTTGCTGTGCGTTTGATTATACAGTACCAGAAGTCAAAAGCCTGGATTTATTTTTTAGAACAATAACACGCATGGAATTGCGTACCGTATGCACCAAAATATACAGCACTGAAATGTAAAGACGACCAATATAACACCTTGTTGTCACCTATGAGTTTATTACTCCTGAAAGAAACTAACATGCGCAGTATTAGCATGTTGATTTACCACAGTATGCGTTAGGTGTTGGAAGTGCGTGTGCACCGTCTCGATGTAAACAGTGTTCATATCGTTCATGCAGATTCTCAAACATATCACGGAACAAAGGCTGCTGCAGATGCCTGCAAGAGAAGATTATTTGCTCGCTGAACGCAGGAACGGTTGTTGGCGGATCTTCACAGTTGAACACACTCTCCTGTAACATTCCCCACAAGTAGGCATCAGGAGGTGTGAGATCGTGGGAACGGGACGGGAACGATATGGGATGGAACTGATCTGCTGCCTTTTTCAAACTCTGTCCTCATTCACGTCTACTTCCCTTTTCACAACTACTACTTTTTACCACATGCGCGTTTTATATATATATATATATATATATATATATATATATATATATATATATATATATATGTGTATATATATATATATATATATATATATATATATATATGTGTATATATATATATATATATATACGGGTTTTAGTACTGTGTATTTTGGTGCATACCGTAATTAAGTAACAACAGCAGTTGGATGTTATTTTAACCATCGGGCATTAATCAAGCCAAATCTTACCCCTGCTGCAGAGGAGAAGTTCATTTAGAGTCACCAGCCTCAGAAATGACCAATTAACAAGCAGCACCTTAGATTAGGGTCATTATGAAGGCTTTACGGAGCATGAGCAGCGGGCACGTCTTAAAATCAACTGTTGAAAGGAGATTATTGTGTATTCTGGACGCCTTCAGCATCGCTTTACAGTGTAGAAAGAAATCAGGAAAAAACATGGAATTTATTTGAAGGTGTGTCCAGACTTTTGACTGGCAGTTTACATTGCTCAAAGGAAATCTCTGTGTAGTGCAAGTGTTTGAATCTTAAAGGAAATCCGAGCTAGTGTGGATCTGCCTGGGTAAACAGTTTTGAAGCTTGAGGTTTACCGGTTTACAGCGTATTATCATGCATCACTGAGAGAAAATCTTTTTAGTAGGATGCTGTTCGTCGGTATATAGACAGTTGATGACACACTGAAGCTGTTTTAGTGACTCAGGACAAGACCGTGTTTTTTTTTTTTTTTTTGCTTTGCTTAATTGGTTACCTGTCTGTACTGTATGTTGCTTTGTTGTCTGTATTTTGTCTTTTTGTGTGAAATATACATCATGTTATGCTTGCATTTGTGCTCGTTATTTGTTGTAAAGAAACATTTTTTTTCCCCTTTGGATGAGATAATTAGCCGTGTCTCTGTTAGCTCAAACAAGACAACCTTGTTAACTTGAAAATGTTCTTATAGACTGACTAAATGATCTTCCGCATCAGTGAAGGCTGCATCAGACTATATTCAGAGGCTGTAATACTTCAAGAATTTAAGACACAGTCTGATGAGCTTCCTATTGATTTTGCTGTAGATCCTCACATTGAGCAGTTTTTTTTTCCCCCACCTTCACTACATCTTTACTTTAAGTTGTGAAGACATGTTCGGATATTCTGCATTGATGTCATCTGATGTAGTGAGAGGAAATGAGTCAATGCTACTGCATCCTGCCTTAACAGTATCCTGTTGATATAAGTCGACATGAGCAAATGATGTGGCAACCTGCTGTTGGCCTACTGCTCGCTGATGTTCTATGGGCTCTATTTCAGGGATAAATGGATGCGTGACAGAACCGCTTTAACGCTATTATGTTTTCAGCCCGCTAGTCTAGTCTCTGTACACTGTAGTCATCACCAGTCTTTAAATCTTAACTGATGTATTTGGAATCAGACCCATCTCCTGTGCAGTATTTTTTTCTCTCTTTTTTTTCTGAGCTGTGGGCTCACACCAGAGTTCCTCTTTCAGCTTAACAGCCTGCTTTTACTGATTTTTTTTTTTTTTTTTTCCCCCACAAATGCTACAGATGAGCTGGTAGATACTCTAAACTAAACTAACCCTTTAACCTCTGTATAACACGACCTTATCTGGAGACGTTTCGTCAGCAAGGTGCAGAACCAGAAGAGTCCTTGCTCTGTGGATCAGTGCATGTCCTTATGAGGAGGAAAAAGTTATTTCCGGGAATGTGAATGTTCACATTACTGTTTAATATTCAAATATTCTCCATTACCCACTATTGGGCTGGATTATACCGCATACATGCCCATCATTAGTGCATTTACTGAATGTGACTGTGTTTTCATTTGTCTGGAATTTTACGTTTTACCGTGAAGTGAAGAGCGCGGAATGAAGGGGTAAGATTGCGGTTATTAAATAGATTTCAATTGCACACTCATAAGTGCGTAGGGAAAAATTTACATGAGATGAACTAATGATTTTTTTTATTATACAAGTTTTCCGTTTAAATATCAAATTAGCATATCTTCTCTTTCCTGTGGACCAACTCCGATGAAACAAACCTTATTAGTTCAGACCATCAAATTTGTTCAGTAGTTTTTACGTCATGCGTGCACAGACAGATAAAAATTCCAAAACCCATCTTGACGTGTTCTATTATGTGTCTTACGTCCCCAAAATAATTTTTTCAAATTTACAGACACGCCAACTTTACCTTATTATATTATATGTATTTCAGTTTTATTATACATATAGATTTGTCTGTCTCTGGTCAGTTTGTTAGTGCCAGAATATATGTGCCGTCCCCTTGCATTCAGAAGATGAAATGAGATGATCAATGAGAGAATTGTTTTTATTTCCAATTTTTTTTTATACGTAGATGTATTGAACGATTTAGTTAAAGTGATCAGAATATTACGCCGTGTGAGTGACAGGTGGCCAGTTCCTGTTGCACATGCGTGTGTTCCCTTTTTTTTTTCCCTTTTCTTCTGGATTGGGTATTTAAACTGAAGATGCACACATCGATTGTCCGGAATCGGGCGGTTTTCAGCTTGATCGGCCATGACCAGTCAGACTGATCCATTCGGGCCGCTGATCGCACAAGACTCTGGCAAAATAAGTTCACTATGTTGTTCAGAGATCACATGCTCTCGGGAGGGAGAGGTGTCGTACTTGCACTCTATCAATATCTGTGAACACACTTGTGTAGCCCTTTTCTCTCACTCCCCGTAGGCTTTGCTTTTCATGTTTGTTTTTTTTTAACCTGTTGCCTTGTTTAAAGGTTGTATTTTATTTGTTCAAAATAGCCCTGTCCAGTAGGAAGTCTTGCAACCTTCTGCAGTTTTTAAATGTTTTTACCCTTTGGTTCATTTGCATGTAATACAAAAAAAACGACACTTTTAAGAACTTAAAGACAGAGTACAGAACAAGGGTTAAAGGAATTTTTTTTAAAAATTTTTTTACTACTGTTAATGATGATGATGATACTACTGCTGCGAATAATTCTAATAATAATTTCTTATGAAAAGAAAATGTGGCAAAAACGTTTGTGGTCAATATTCTTGGAAAGAAGGAAAGAAAATCAGTAGAAACAGGTCAGACTCAAATGAGGGAAACCAGTATCAGCCAAGGAAACTGCAACTGGTGCATCTTTTTAGTTGAAACCGTTAGTAGATCTCAATACCTACTCTTGGTTTGATTTCTGGTTTCAACTGAGAAAGCTGCTGTTTAAGAGCATCAACCAGCATGAAGACCAGAGAACTGTCTATGGGGGGGAGAAACAAGCCGTTTTGAAACCGAGAAAAGAGGGGAAAATCGATCAGAGCAGCTGCACTGCCGTTGGCATGGCCAGTACTACGGTGTAGAATGCTCTGGGAAGAGAAGGGGGGAAAAACAACAAAAAAAAAACAATGGTGTCTTCACAACCATCGAACAGGGTGGCAAGTGAAAGCAACAGTTGATGATGACGAGCATTGTGAGAGCTGTGAAGATAAACCTAAAAATAGCAGCAAGAGTGACAGTAACCTCTACAGGGCAGGGGTGACGGTCTATCAGTAAAAGGTGACTTTTAGAGCAGCGTTCATAAGGGCCGTACTACAGGATGTGAACCACTTCGCATCAGCGCATTATCTGAAAAACTACCTCAGTGATCAAGCTCAGTGTCACGGCTGCTTCTGGAACAGACTCTAGAATCCGTATTAATGATGTAACTCATGATGGTAGCTGCAGAATGAACTGGGAAGTTTCTCAGCCAAGCAAACATGTGCAGTACAAAGCCGGGACAAGTATGACAGAAGAATGCAGCAGTTACTGTATGTCGTGTCAGTGGGTTGCCTGTTTGAAGCGATAATTGCAAGCAAGGGATGTATTGATGAATTCCAAGTGTTGTTTAATTCACTTTCACTACTGTACTTTGATGTTCTTTTTAACTTCAACCCAAATATTTTAGATAACAAAAAACAACAACAAAAAAAAAAATCATGCAGTCCCAGTACTTTCAGAGGATGCAGTATACAGGCAGTACACAAAGTTACCCCAAAGTAGTACTAGTAAGTCATAACCGTACAGGGTGTCCCAAAGAATTTGAAATTATTTCGTAGTCTAACATCGAATGATCTTATTCAAAGATCTCAAATTTTAACCAGATGTAAAAATAAATAAATAAATAATAATAAAAATAAACTAACCATGTTTTATGTTCAATTCTATGTTGCTATGCAACAGGAACTTGAAGATAAGGTGTTTGAGAAAAGCATCTTGTTTTTTCGGTGATGACGCCACATTTCATATGAATGGCAAAATCAACAAGCATAATGTTCAGATTTGGTGGGGGAAGAAAATCCCCGAGCTACAGTTGAGCACATGAGGGACTCGCCGAAAGCGAACATGTTACAGCTGGACTGATAACTTGACGTGTGTCGTGTCACAGGCGGTGTGCTTATTGAACATTTTGTGAAGCTTTGTGAATCCGGATATAAAATCCATAATCATTTGAATATGTCGTTGAAACATTAAGTCTATTTAGGACATGTAGTCACTCAGATATTCATATTTCTAAGAACGTCAAAGTTTTTTGGGACATCCTGTGTAATGCAATGAGAGCCACACACACACCTTCATCAAATGCAATTACATTAAAAAAAAAAAATTTTATAATCAATTAGTAAATTACGCTATAAAAGGGACCAGACAAAGGCTCGACTGTGTGAAGCGGAACACCTACACTGAGGGATGATAAGGATGAAGTTGCATAAGCCAAACATTAAGGCTATAAATGTTTGTTCATCATGAAAGTGCTTGTTGATTAACCTAAAAATGTGTGTGCGCTTTATATGACTCCAGTTCAGACCCCTTTATGTTTGCCTTCTTTGAGTTTAACCTTCAGTCCTGAATGATAAGATGCCGTGGTCTCAGGAATCTTTCAGGGGAATGATTAAGTCTTGAAAAATTTGAGTCGGTGGAATTTATGGCCAGGTGTGACCAAGGTGCACGGCCTTGAATTCCTGAGCGCTCGGCTACCTGTAGTCGAGGATTACTCATAATGCTGGACACGCCGAAAATAAATAAAATAGTCGAACTTTATTTCATTATATAAACAGCCTGTATCTGCCCACACCTGCAGTGACTAAGGTGTAATCTCCGGACTTTTTCATTTAATTTTTTATTTTTCCATAATCTTTCTTTGAGCATTTTGCAGTTCAGTGCCGTCAGAGCTGCATGTAGGTGGTCAATGCTGTAAATGCTTCAGTGCTACAGATTTTAAGTCATTCATCTTTATGCCGTATAATTATTAGCAAGTCACTGGTGTTCCCCTTCTGAGTCACCACGTTTCACTTCTTCATTTCCTCAGATTAGCTCGGTGACTCATTAAACATTTGTGCTCGCAACTTCAAATCCTTAAATCTATATGAACTTTCCCTTAACCTTCCCTTTTCCTCAGTTTGGAGCAAACTGTATTTATTTATTTTTAAGTCTAAACCAGGTCTTTTTAATTTTAGTTTAGTAATACTCTGTTTATTTGCAGAAAGTAGCTGCATTTGCTAATCTTTCCTTATCAGGAAATTGTGTA
>JAAGKR010002973.1:0-82207 GCA_011419295.1 Clarias macrocephalus
AGGTGATTAAGCCTGCAGACACTTCCCATATAGGATGTTTTTGTTTTTCACACTGTTCTGAGTAAACTCTAGAGACTGTTGCATGTAAAAAATGCAAGGAGATTTCTGAAATACTTTAACCCATCTGCCACCAACAACAAAAAGAGATAAAATATCTTCCTCATATTTTATCAGAAAAAAACATTTGTCAGTGGCCAAGTATGTCTCCAGACCTGAACCTTATTGAACCTGTGGGGCGTCCTTAAGCGGAAGGTGGCGAAGCGCCATATGTCTAACATCCAGCAGCTCTGTGATATCATTATGGAGGAGTGGAAAAGGACATCAGCAACATGTGCAGCTATTCCATGCCCAGGAGGATTAAGGTCATGCTATATAACAATGGTGCTCACACAAAGTATTGACACTTTGGACATAGTTTTGACATGTTCACTTACAGTGTACTCATTTTTGTTGCCAGTTATTTATGCTATGCTATTTATATGTTGAGTTATTGTTAGAGGACAGTAATCCTGTACTATACAGTAAATTCTAAAGTATGTCCAATTTTAATTTCTATAGTATTGTCCCTAGTGGTAAGCACAGTCGCCTTGCACCTCTAGGGTCCAGGTTCGATTCCCGTCTCTGGGTGCATGTTCTCCCCGCACTTGGTGGGTTTCCTCCGGGTACTCCGATGTATCCTTCGGTGTGCCCTAAGCCTCCTGGGATAGGCTCCAGGCTCCCCGTGACCCTGAATACAGGATAAGGCGGTATAGATGATGATTGAGTGAGTGAGTATTGTCCTTTAAGAACATATAATAATATTATATATATACAGTATATATCAGATGTACAGTACAGTATGCAGACATGTACAGTGGAATAAAATTTGTCTAGTCACTTTGAATCACACAGCCAGATTATTCCCCATTTGCCCCCCCTGAAATGGATGCAAATAGTGAATAATCTGACCATCTCTACATACTTTGTTCTATTTCCTTTTTACATTTTAAGAGACAGCATTTAACATGTTTCTAAATTTATATACAACTACATTCATACCGGTGGCACGGCAGTGTAGTGGTTAGCACTGTTGCCTTGCACCTCCAGGGTCCAGGTTCGGTTATGTATGGAGTTTGCACTTTCTCCCCGTGCTTGGTGGGTTTCCTCCGACAGTCCAAAGACATGCAGGCTAGGCTAATTGGCATTTCCAAATTTACCACAGTGTATGTATGTATGTGTGTGTGCCCTACAATGAATTGGCACCCTGGAATAGGCACCAGTCCCCCTGCGACCCTGTATACAGGATAAAGTGGTATAGATGATGATGAGGACTGAGTGCATTCATTTTATACGATCTTCTCAACTGAGATTGGAATAGACGTACTGTAGATAGATAAAGCCCTAAGGCTTTAGGGCTTATAAAATATATGAATTACAAAAAAAGCTTTAGAAAAGAGCTGCAGTGGACTGGCATCCCATCAGGAAATAATGATTCATCAAAGAATGAACTTGATCCATGAAAATTGATAAACAAGAAACATGATCCATGCCAATTGATAAATAAGTTAGATAAAAGCTTATATGATAATAGTTAAATGCCGAAGTTATCCAAAAACAAATCAATAAAATTTTGATTCATACACCATCACATTTCATAATTCTTATGATTGTGTAAAGCTGCTTTGCCACAATGACAATTGTTAAAAGCGCTATACAAATAAAATTGAATAGAGATTGAATTAAAAGTATTTATTGTGATGAAACAATCTTTTTGAACTATTGCAAAACTGAACTATTGTTTTTTTGTTTGTTTGTTTGTTTTTTTACCTTTAATTTATTTATACTTGTTTTGCTGTGTGGATGATGAACGCTGATAATGAATGCTCATTCATATGTTGACTGACCACTTTGTAATTAGTGCTGACAGGACGTCTCAGTAGTAACACTTACTACAACCACTGTGTTTATCTGTGGCCTGACTAGTGGCTGTGTGTATGAATGTGTATGCTTGTGAGCCAAGTCTTCCCACAAGAACAGGAATATCGGACAGGTTTGACCTTCTGGGCATGTGGCTAGTGGACAACTGTATTGATTAATGTTAATGTTCGCTATCACAATTATACATTATAGAACAGTGTTTCTTGGCCCTGGTCCTGGAGGACCCCTAGTGTGGCAACATTTTCATGTTTTCCCATCTCTTTCACGTTTACTTCATTTCAAAAAATGTTGTTAATAGGCTGATCAGGTAAATCAGGTGTTCTCTATAATGTCTTATCAGACATCACCAGGCCCAAAAAAAAGAGAGAGAGGAATCACAGCTTTCAGGTGTGTATTAAATATGTCAAAACAGCATGCAAAAGGTCTGCTCATAGAGTTTATCTAATGTTATGACAATGTGAAACCATTGTTATGCTTTCCACGGAAAGAGTTTCAAACCTCTGCTGTATGATTATAAAAAGGAGGGATATGTGTAGTAATTATCTTCAATGTTTAATTTGGCAAAGAAGAGTATGTTATTTCACATTCTGTTATAGTATTCCTATTGAAATCATCCTGTACAGTACAGTATAACAAGTAAGAGGCTGCTAGAATCATTCAACATAAAACCTGTTTAAGATTAAAGTTAGATATAACAATTTAAGCTTAGTCATAGAATTCTGTAGCCATAATGTAGTTGTACTTCTCTGTACAGAACATCTATTTGTTTTTAGTACACTTGCAAAATTTTGATTAATTTTACCAAAAATCTTAGGTATATTGTATTCTGAAGGTATGCGATTAGAGAATGAGGTTATTTTCATTCTACCCTGTTATTAGCAGCATTTAATATGGAGCTGAGGGAAACATCTGCAACAGTAAATACAGTTTTCTTTGCCATGTATAATACAATCATGACATACTGTAACAGTCCACTCATAATCAAAGCATGTTCTTATCATATAATTGGGAGGTCAACGCCACCTATTAATCATAATCTTGGATGTGACGTTCTGAAAGGGAGTGAATGTCTTTAATATGGTCATAAAGTTATATGTCCTCCAGATCATAGATCACGCTCTAGTCATGCACTGTGAGCATAGAATAACGTTAAAAAACTTTAGTTTCCCTTAGGGCGTTTAAAATGCTAAGTCAAAGGAGCGGGCAATTAATGTTTTTTATTTATTTATTAGATTAAATTGAAAACACTCCGCTTCATAGCGTCCCTTTAAATTACTTTGCAATAATGTTAGCACAGATGCATGATTTTATGATTTTATGATTGGAAATTGTGTAAGAGGAAAAACCCTGGAAGATATTGCAGATTACGAGATATGGAATAAAACAAACAGTTCAAAAACAAGAAAACTTCAAAAACAAAAGAAGGATGCATGTGAGAAACAGAGGACTAATGATTGTGCAGCAGAAGCAGTAACCCCTCAGGGAAATCATTCTAATGTGTACTAAATGAAAGTTTAAATATGCAGAGCCGGATGAATGAAACTTAAAAAAATATCTTCTTGATTGTAGGTAGGAAAGTCTGCCCCTTCCTGATTTTTTATTTATTTGGCACATATTTGTCACACTTACAGTAAATGATTGAGATCAAACAAATTTTATTATTAACAAAAGATAACCAGAGTAAATACAAAATGCACTTTTTAAATGATTCAATTTTTTCACTTTTTAAATCATTCATTAAGGTAAAAAGCTGTCCAAACTTTCCTGGCCCTATATGAAAAAGTAATTTCTCATAAACCTAATAACTGGTTGTGCCACCCTTGGTGGCAACGACTGCAATCAAGCATGTGATAACTGGCAATGAGTCTTTCGCAGCGATTTTTTGCCGCACTCTTCTTTGCAGGATTGATTTAATTCAGACTGTTTAAATCTCAGTTAGATTTAAGTCTGGCCTTTGACTAGGCCACTCCATTCAATTCAAGTTTTTTTTTTTTTTTTTTTTAAGGTGGTGGTCTTGCTGGTGTGTTTCAGGAATCTTGAATTTCTTTAGATGGTGTTGAATTTTTTGGCTCTTTTATGCTTCACTTTGTTAAACAGTTTGATTTCTTGATTCAATCAGGCCTGGGTCAGCCCAGAAGATGAAAATGTAACTTTAAATGAACTTCTCTGTAGCAGAGGGAAGTTTTGGTCTTGCTTGGTCTTCATGGGGGCCAGTTTCATCATGGTGTTTGATGGGTTTTGCAAATGCACTTGACAATACCGCTGTTGCAAGAACTATTCCAGAAAGTTGAATTTCATGTCTTAAAATAACCATTGAATACTGTTGTTGTTGTTGTTGTTGTTAGTTAATTACCTACTGCAATATTATTTCATAAAAAATCTCATATTGTTCTAAAATGAAAAAATAAACTTAAACTTGTCCCCAAACTTTTGACTGGTATATTAGCCACAACTCCAACACAACTGCCAGGTGAATTGAACAATATTGATTATCAATCATATGCCACTAAACTGATGACAGGATCATCTGCCTGGCACATATGGGGCTTAACAGACAAGGAGATCAAGGTTGTTAATCCAGCCCCAAATTTCCAAACTCCACAGAATGCACCAGAAAAACGAGTCAGATCCATCAAAGCACTACCCGGAAACCCACAGCACCCAAAGGATCCGGCACTAACATCCCAGGGCCAGGTACAACAGCACACCCCCAGAGGTCTTGTGGATCATGCCCCAGGCAGCACAAGAGGAACTTACACAATACTATTGAGTTTTAAAACTTCCAATGCATTATTAGAATGTGGAAGGATGGCGGTGAACCATTATCTATGAATAAGAATTGCAGATGACTTTTTGGTTAAATAAAATCTTTTTTTTTTTTTAAACAGCACAATTCACAGCTATGTTTAATAGCAAAAGTAAAAGAATGCGAAAAGAAGGGATTGGGATTGAATAGCTGTGTAGCCTTAAGAATGCCACTTATCATTGGGGCTAATTAAAAAAAGGTCATGTGGACTTATGAATCACCTTGTTCTTCAGTGATGGGCTCATTAGGGTAAGAAAAAAGGCAGATGAAGTAATGTACCCATCATGCCTAATGCCTTTACCATACATGCCAGCAGGGCCATAAATATTAGTGTGTGTGTGAGTTCTTTTTGGCTCAACAGTGTATAATTTTAGGAAATAGTAATATGCAACGAATATCCAGACATCCTCTTGCATAAATATTCAGTATCTTTGTTCCATATCAGTGGTTTCTCTTTTAAGAACATTCATAAAATTATATCGTAAATAAATAAAGCTTTTACAGTCTGATGGTAAACCTCTGAATAAGTCTGATGGGACAAAATTGCAGCAACAAAATGCTAGACTACAGGATGAAATCATTTATTTCCACTTGTGTTTTATATGAAGCATGACAATGTTTTGCAGCTGTTTTTAAAATGGAAGAAAAATGAAGTGAAACTAAAAGAGACATTCTAAGACATGATAGTCACCTTTCAGTTATTTTATCAATACTGTGGGACCATTCAGTATATTTAATTTCATTGTCATATAGGTTACATGTACGTGGAATGACATTTCAGATATTGTCATTACAAAACACATTAAAAGACATGTTTAACATTGTTAATAAATATCACAATCAATACACAAGTTGTTTCGTAATATACATCATCACTCCATATACTTTCACCATACTTTTCTATTTTACATTTTTATAATTTACAGTCAGTTTGGGGGTTTTTGTGCTATAAATTAAAATTTTTGTAAATTATTCGGCCTTTAAAAAATCACCCAAAATTTATTTTTAAGATCATTACGTTTTTATGTCTTAGAATTCAGTCTATGAATAAGCAAACTGAAAAAAATAGATACAATCTCTTTTTTCAGTTTTTTTTCTATAAACCAGTAATTATATAGTAAACATTTTATCGCACAATTTCTAAAAAATAAAAATCTCCATAAAATTTGATTATAAATATTTCTTTCTTTTTTTTTTTTATTTAAGAAAAGCAAAATGCACAGCTTCCCACCTGGCTACAGTCTTTCAAAATAAATTATAGTACATTCAAAGATCTCTTATTGACCCAAGATAAACAGCTGAAATCACATATACAAATTAGATTAGGGCACTAGGTTAAAAGTCACAGGCTTGACTCATCGTGATTCTTTTCCTCATATCTACGACAGCTTAAATCATGATCAAAGAAAAATCTAACAAGCCACACTCCTAACAGAAAAGATCTTCGAGAGGATATCAGTTGTGAAAAGTCTCTCTCATGTCCACCCATTACTTTCGCAACCTGGACTAATGGGTCTGAATAATTCATAAATATTCCTTTTAGGTTTCATGAAGCTACAATAATTAAAAAACAAGAATAAAAAAAATAGCTTTGACTGCATCACCATCAATTATGATCAAACATGCAGGTCTATGAGATGAAGAACAGCAATTTGTTCCACTTGAGTGATGGCTGCAGTACATCAAGATTGTTGAAGAATCAATCAAATATACAGAAATTCCTTACATTCTGGTGTGCAGCATACCTTAAAATGTCATAAAGAGAGAAGAGGTTGGTTCAATATTAAATGTTAGGTCCATCATGCTCTAGGTCTTGTCCTCTGGATATCAGGCACCAGTGTGGAAGCAGCACTCAGAGGCCCGGAATAGGAAGCGCTGAAAGTCTGCAGTCCAACAACCAGACATTTCCAGGTATAGCGAATAGCTTTTCCAAAGTTCTGAGTGACAGAGAGAGAGAGAGAGAGAGAGAGAGAGAGAGAGAGAGAGAGAGAGAGACTAAATGTTAAGCTAACTCCTGCAAAATATGTCAAAGCTTATTTAACACTTCAACAACAGGTTTAACTATGTGAAACATTTAATAGATTGGTGCCTAATGCTTAAAAAAAAAGTATTTTACTCAAGGAATGCAATCAGCGTTAATTAAAAGCATCCCCTTTTACCATCTACAACCCAGCTGTGCCTCCACCCACAGCCACCACCACTGTATACCTATTAATGGCTACACAACAAGTGTACATTTTAACTTTGCCAGGGGTAGTATCATTTTATATAATTATACGGCCATTTTTTTTTTAGATACCTTACCACCACAATCATATGCACCAATCTCATTCATAAGGCTTTCCAGTAGATTTTGGTACATGGTTGTGGTTGGTACAAAACGGCCCAAAGAGCATTTATGTGGTCAACGACTGTTGTTGTGTTACGAGATCTGGCATCTTTCCAATTTATCTCAAAGGTTTTCAGGTTTTGTGCAGGTCACTTGAATTTCTCCATTCCATACATGGCACCCCATGCCTTCACAGATCTCCCTTTATGTTTGATTATTATAAAGCTACAGCATGCACAGACTTTCTGAACAACTTTGCAGCAACAGGCGACAGTTTGGGGAAACATGCATGTATGGGTGTGATGGTTGGGTCCATAAACCTTTGGCCAAATAGTATATTCTGAGCAATTACAGTTGAACAATGAGTCACAATCTGCTATAACAACCAATGGCGTGTTGTATTAGCTAATTAGTTTGGTCAGAATGTACTCTTTTCTAATATCTGTCTGCATCATGCAAAACTGGCTGAACAGAATTTAATGAAACATTTACAGTACTTAGGTATTTGCCTCAAACAGTTTTGCACTGTTTTGTTTTCTATTTTAAACTAAGCTACTTGCGGAATGCAAACACACCTGCAGCTATAGATATTTATTCGAACACCTTATCTTAACATTTTGACTGAAAGAACAGCGCTAAAGTGGTATAAGTGAATTTTAACACACTGGAGTTGTTTTAAGACAAAACTTAATCTTTATCCAATCTACTTTTTCGATTTCTGAATCTGTGATTCACTCTCGGATAGAATGTATTTGGCAGATGATGAAAGAAGTACAACTTAGTGTAAACTACTGTAGGTGTAACCATAACTTTGTTATCCTCTCTTTCCCATCGATAGTAATAAGATGAAGTGACAGTGGATTCAAACCCTTGCCTTGAACTACAGGCAGGTGCATTTTGTATAATCTCTTATATCTCTTTAATATTTAGCCACCAATCCAGTGGAAATCATGTCACACCAAACAAAATTTTGTAAAATTAAGGATTCCATCGTTGTTGCATGTACCCGAGTTTCAACCTGAAATAATAACATCGCTCATTATATTAAAGCTATTAAGCTTATTTTTAACTTTAACATTTTAACTCTTTCTACAAACATTTTTTCCGTCATTGGCGGGAAAAGTTATTTATATATCAAACCATCTATTAAACCAGAACATGGACAGAAACACGGCATATTTGCCTATTACTTTGCCCTGACCTCCTTCCTCTCAGTGCTACAGTTGTACAGTAGGCGATTCCTTCACGTGACTTTAAACAACAAACAGCCTAAAAAGTTTTACAACTTACTAAAACACAAGAAACGCTCAACAAAAGTGCACATACTTTCCTGAAACTCTTACGTTTCCTCTCTTTTCCACTGGCGCTGTCCTCCGTTTCTGTGTCCGAGGCTCTGTCCTCCTCCAGAGGCTCGTACTTGTCCGGCAGCACGGCGAAGTGCACTTGTTTTGAGGACTTCTTTTTGCGGCCACTGGACTGACTCTGCCGCTGGCGCTCAAACACACTCCGCTCCGGGGTAAACTCCGTACACTTCTCTTCCACACACTCTTCCTCAATACCGCTGATGATTTTCGGTTTGTCCTCATTTTTGCTTTTCCGCTTCTGTTTGGATTTGCGAAGTCTCCTACGCGACATTTTCTGACCCAGCAAAACCAACGCGGTCACTTTACTGACGTGATTAACCAAACTCGTGCGCATGCGCGGTGCATTGTCGGTTTTAAACAGATTTGTGAGGCTGACAAATTTGGGGGATATTTAGTTGGCCAAAACACAGTATTACTGCTGATTTTTTTTTATGGTATACATATAATATAGAAAATGTGTGTGCCAAAAAAGCTACTTCTGAAGTTTATGCCATATGTAGGAGACCAATGTTCCTTCCCTAAAAATTCAAGTTGCCAAACGTATTGCAGAGATGATGTGCCCCAAAATTGGCCATTTTTTCAGGTTTATACTGTGTTGCTTTAAACAATGGTCATTTAGAATGAAATGATTTATATTCCCTTTATGAGTATTGATATGAGATTAAGTGAAATTAAAATTGGTGTAAGCTTCTAGAAGCAGGTGACCTGTAAAAACTGTTGCTCAAATTAAAGCATTCTGTGCAAAATTTATATTTTCAACCAAGAAAATCTGTCGTGTCCATAACCATGTCAAATTCATGTTGCTATTTTAACAATTTAGCATTTTAGAATAATACACTTTTTCAGGTTTATGTCTTTTAATGTGAAATCTAAATTGGCCAAGTTTCAACTAAATAACGATTAGAATCATTGAACTATTTGAATAATAATAATAATATTAAAAAAGTTGTGGACATTACATAAAAGGGCATGAAATTGTATTCAGCAAATGTGTTTCTTTTTGCCGGATAAAAATATTAATGTGTATGCATATTTACCAAAAAACAAAGCATGGATCAGGAGATAAGATGCATTAAGTATTATGACACCATATATTATCATGTTGTATCATGTTGTTATTTGTTCCTATCTAAAACTTCGCTTTTAAGCACCAATACTACGTTTTGGCCTAGTGTACAATGTGGAACCTCATGTGTCAATTGTACATAGTTAATTGATAGCTAAATATGATTGAGCATAGAAATACCATTTCGAAAATATCCAACCTCCTAATTGAGGTCATGTTGGATTGTACTGCATCATGCACATACACGCACATTAACACGCATTCATCTGACCAATCATACTAACCATCCTAAATTGGATGGGGTGCACTGCCCTACATTTTCAGTGATCCTCCATCACTGCTCGACGGGGTCCACCATGATGTCTGCTCTGGCACCTAGATGGTGGAATAAACTTCCTCTAGGTGTCCGTAGATGGCCATGTTGTATAATAGCGTCTATCTACTAAAATGTAACGTATAATGTTTTGGGGCATTTTAGATTTTAATGCATTGGCTGCTTCCATAATGTGGTCGCCACAGTGGACCATTCCATCTGCATGCAACACTTTTAGTTATACCCTTTATGCAATTTTAAATTGCCACTCTACCCAAATGCATGTCTTTAGACTGTGGAGGAAACTGGAGTGTCCTGAGTAAACTCCAAGCACAGAGACCATAGGCCAGGTTCAAACCCCCATCCCTGGAGGTGTGAGGTGACAATGCTAAACACTGAGCCACCATGCTGCCTAATTAAAAAATATCAAATATAAAAAAATAAGGCAGGTTTCTTTACTGTAGCACCTAATGTGCATATTTTCAAGGCAATAGCAATCTTATCATCGCTTGACTGTGACCACTGGTGACCACTTCAACCTTCCTGCTGCATCACATTTGTATTATATATTTAATCTTTTTTTTTTTAGATATATAATTTTGTTCTTGGCATAAATGCAACCCTCAGTTGCAGAGCAACAGGAAATATAATGTTTAATTCTTTACTCTGTTTTTGGGGAATTACATGAACAGCAGACATCTGCAGAGCTTCTTTGCAGCCTTAATGCAGCAGAAAGTGGACAGAAGTGGACAGAAGGCTCAGCTACTCAGTTCGATGGAACAGCCATGTCACATCAACATGAAAGCTCAAGTCCATGCAGAATAAAGGTGCAGTAAGCAAGATTGTGTCATTTGCCATTTGAACCAAAGAACATGCAGATAAGTGTTTTCACCCTCAGACAACTTTTTACTGCTTTGGCTATCAGTACAGCCAAATGAGACAGTGAATTGTACGTGTTATTAGTGAGCATGTAGTGTCTACTTTCAAGACCAGAGGTTGAGCATCTTAGATTTGACTTGCTGTGGTCAAATCCAGCAATTGACACCTTTTAATATATTAATATATTCATATAATATAAAAACATATATATAAAACATATTAATATACATATAAACCTATTTGCTTTTGAAAAGGAAAATATTTTAGAAGATCGATCCTAGTGCTAGATGGAAATGACACAAATCAACTGTTTGTGTGCTTGGAGAGCACCATAAAGAAAGGTTAAAGAAAGTGATAACACAAACTTTATGGAACACAAGACTCAAGACTGGTCTGTCTCCATTCAATGGGTATTAATTAGAGGGGTGGAAGATTTTTTTTGATTTACTGTTTCTTTATCACACAGCTTGAGCTCTGTGGTAAGTTAAATTAAGTCGCACCTTAATATCTAATCTTAGAGAGGTTCTTACTCGCAGTAGAAAGCAAGAACAGGATTTTGAGTAGTCTGAATCCTCAAAATATGCCATCGGATATTATTATGGGATCTTTCTCTTCTGAGAATGCTTAAAATCATTCTGATGTGTTCTCCACTAGCTTATAAGGAAACAGCTCTAATGGTCCAGATCATAAGGAATAATAGCAAAAGGTTACATGTAGTAGATAATCATTTTGCCGCAACTAAGTAAAAGAACACCAGGTTATCAAGTCACGCAGGTTAATGGGGATGACAAGAGGACAGTATCAGGGGTTTCACAGGTGAGGTAAGTTGCTGTTCGTACTTTGCAAGGTAAGTGTACCTTGTAAATAAGTGCACTGAAAAACTGCACTGATGAAGAAGAAATTGCCCTACCAGTTATTTACTATTTACACATAACATTTTGACATACTGAAATGTTGATCGATAATGTATTGAACATGAACTAATAATGAAGCTGTATGACACACTGTTCAGCCAAAACACATTAACATTGTTCATTTATTACAGTATATACCAATAAATGGGTGACAGGATCATGACCACCCACGGCTGACCCATCCCTGTGAAGACCAAAAGCCAGTCTATTGGATCTTATCACACAGAAAAGCCAATGAATGCAGCACAAATCAATGAAAAAGTCAACGTTAGTTACAATTAAAAAGATACAAGAACACCCACACTGTCAAAAAAAAAAAAAAACGGTAAATTTTACGGTAAAAAACTGGCAGCTGTGGTTACCAGAATTTTACCGTAAAAAATACAGTAGCACCGTTATTGTACTGTACAGTGCTGTACTATACAGTGCAGGGCACCACAGTCCACCATGCATGGCGCCAAGTAGGCAAAGAGCCCAAGGCCACTGACCTGGCCTTCAAATTGCCCCGATTCCAGTCCAATTGCTCCCTCATGACATGCGCAAAACAAACAAGTCTGATCCATGGAGGCACCACCCCCCAACCTCCAGCACCCAAAGGTGCTGCTGGCAATTTCCTGGTACAAGACACCAGTCTGGCACCAGTGGAGTGATGCTCCGAGGGGCCAGAGCTGCCCATGTGGCACAAGGGGAACGCAAACAATACTGGGCACATTGTTTTGCATTGTAATATTATGGCTGATAGATTAAATATTTTAAAAACTGTCATAAAAAACCAAACATAATTATAGGGTATGATTTACTAAGTCTTAATGAAACTAAAGATAACTAAAGCAGCTTGTATCTGTGAGATTGCTTACTGTAGTCAGACCAGATAACTGTCAGTACACTGATAATCAAGCACGTCGATTCTGTATTCCGCCTTGCAAAGGCCGGTGTTAGCATGTTTTATCACCTTTTACAACAGACCAAAGTTTGTATTTAGTCATAGGGGACCTGAGCAAAGTTCATTACATTGTACAGATATCTTCAATATTATGTATGAGCTCAGTTTGTGACCAAGGTGAAACTGTGAGTCTTACAGCGTAGAAGTAACCAGAAATTACCAGCTGAGCTCATTAAGAGTTCATCAACAGTTTATAAGCTGCTGCTGTACTGTCTCATTTTCCTTGTCTTCATTTTCATTGTCTCATTGCTAACAAACTATTTTATCAACCACGCTGAAATCAGTGTGTTTAAGTATTGTAGAGTATAAAATATACAGAATATTTAAAGATAACACACTTTGCTGTCTGTGTATTATGGCAGTACATAGTTTCAAAATGCAAACCGAGTACACAAAAATATCTACTAGATTAATCCACACTAAATTCTTTTGTCCACAAAGGCAACCTAAATATAAGCATGTACATAGCTATGATGAAACCACCAGACTGATATATTTTATCCATCACATTGTCCTGACATTACCCACCATAATAAATTGAATACATCAAAATACATTTATAAAAATGTAGTTTAGTTATTTTCCTAATTATAAATTGATAGATGAACTACATTGTTATTGTTTGCGGTTCATTATATCTGACTATATTTTCACATATAGGTCTTTATTAACATACAGATACACATATTGTTCTTGACATTAAATTTATACCTATCAATGGTTTTAATGGATTATACATTATAAATTTTATTATCCTAGATATTTTATGATTTATTTTAAAAGCAAGCATTCATTCTGAAAACCTGGAATGATAGAAGACTTTGGCACTATATAGATATCAGTCTACTGTTTTTGATTGGAGGAGAGTGCGAAGGGTAGGAGAGGCATATAAAAACTCACAGATGTCTGGAAGTCAGACACAGCTAGGTGAGGGATAGGAAAAGAAAAACGAAGAGCAAGGACCTGAGCTTTTAGTGTCCATCATGGGAGACACTAAGCTCTGCCTGTATCTTCTTCTCAGCGCTTATGCCTTGGCTGGTAATATTTACATTGTATTTAGTAAAAATTCTATTAAGTATAAATTTATCATTTTCTTTTAATTGTGTAGCTGAATGCTGTGATTAAATGTTGATAATATATGATTAGGATTTTCTTTACTGTGTCAAGGGAAATGTTTTTTCCATCTCAATATACTTTGTTTAAGAATCTACTTATTGTTTTACAATCTCTTGCAAATATAAGGATGTATTATAGATATAGTTACAATAATTATACATGCTTATGAATTAGAGGTCCCTGGATTGTTTTTGTTTAAATAACTAAGGCATGTTTGTTGCAATTATATTATAATTACTTATTTTCTTTCTTTCATTCATTCACTCTTTCTTTCATCCTTTTTCCCATAAATTATTAAATTCTTTAATTTGTTTATTTAAAGAATATTTTTATTTAATTATTTTTTTAAGAATGTGACAATAAATTCTAACAGCTTCTCACTGTAATGACTTTCACTGACATAAATTCTAAAGCATTGTTCTAAGCTTTCATCTGTTAATTAAAACAATGTTTATTTATATGTTTATTTTATGTATCATATTATTTCAACTAGGATACATATTATATTATGGCAAATATTATGATATCATAATAAGGTTCTTTACGATTAAATTATTCTTTTAGGGTATTTAGGGGGATGCACCATAAATGAAAAAAGGTTACAATTACACCTATATAACATAATTGTAAAGTATTTTTTTAAGGTTTTATAGAAAATTTTTACAGTTTCTATAAAGTATCTATTTTAACACTTGTATCCCTGCTCCAAATTAGCTCTTACCTTGACTTGTTGAACTTGGATTTAGTTTAGATCTGTGTAATGTTTTTTGATTAAATCAATGAAATAAGTGTAATCTAACTGAAGGACATCACCTAGAAATTAACCACTTACTGTATATTAACTTTAGAATTTTTGAATGAATTTAATAAAATATATTTTTTATCTTTTTTTATGTCCAGAGTCAAGCGCACAAGTGACTGATGAAACGGCAGGAGAAGCATCAATATGCCCATGTAAGCTATCAATAAAAATCATATCAATATTATATATAGATTATTTAAGTAATGTTTTTGTCAAAGGCTATTCTATATGAAACCATTTAAACTTTGGTACTGTAATTAATTTTGGATTGATTTGTTTTTGTGACACTGAAAAAGATATCAACATTTAACCTTTGTACTCTGTTGTTTATGAGCAGTCTGTATTGATGAATGTGTTGACTCACAACAGTGCCACTCTGTCAGGGAATAGTCCAAAGTTCTTGGGTCAAAATGCTGATTTGGAACTGCTTAGTGATTCTACGAAACCCATAAACACATCACATGAAATTACTGAAATGGCTTAGTAGATAAAACTTGTGTACACTGTCTCATATTACAAAAATACATTGTGCTGCTATGATCAACAACAACAACAACAATAATAATAATAATAATAATAATAATAATAATAATGTGCAACAGGTTTACATGACATTATTTATTTTACATTATTTTTGATATCTAGTGGCAACACGATATAGGAACTTCAGAAAATATAATTATGAGTATACAGCTGAGAGCAGCAATGGCGTGCCTGGAACAGCTGACACCAAAAATGGGCCCAGGATATCGTGTAAGGTATGAAAATGCTATAATATTTGGTACCTATATTTTTCCATAAAGTCTCTAAAAGAAAATATAATAGTAGCGAAAATTTCACCTAGGAATAAATCTAGTCAAATGTACTTATGTAATTATCTTAAATTATTTTTACCTGAGGTGTTCACCTTATCACTGAAAAAAACATTTGAATTAATTATTATATATTCATAATATATTCTATATCATTAGGAGTTATGTTTTTAATTTTCCATTTTTTCACATGTTTCATTATCTAGGTAGAACTTGAGGTTCCTCAAACCTGCAAATTTGTCTTGCGCACCACTGAGTGTGCACTGAGTGAAGTGACTGACATCGACGCTCAGGGCCAGCCAGTCTACATGTCAGCTCCTGGGACTGAGTCCTTCAAGGCCGCCATGGAGAGGTGAATGCAATCAGTTTGAGGTTTTACACAACACAGCCAAAGGATGAGTGGATAATGGATAATGTGAATGAATGTGTATCCTTACTAATGTTGACTGATTACTAATTGGTGTGAATTACTGGTATATTTAGGAGCCCCTTGAGTTTTGTGGTGGAGGAGGTGATTCAGGTTTCCGTCTATCCAGAAAAGGACGAACCTGAGAATATAGTAAACATAAAGAAAGGAATCATCTCTTCTCTATTAGTGCCTGTCATTGAAGAGGAGCACAATAAGATAATGGTAAGATTTGGGCAATATTTAGGCCTCTTTATTGATTTTTCTTGTTTATTTGAGGGCTTATGTGTACATTTCAATCATGTCTTGTTATGGAATGTGATGCTTATGTTTTATTACTGTGCTATCATTTCATGAATCCCACACTTTTCCTCTATTTTAAAGAGTACCATACATGGAAAGTGCCGAACTGACCTCACTGTCAACTCAAGGAACGACATAGATACCGATGTCACCACGGACAGGGATTTGTCAACATGCAGTCACTTTTATCCCTCCAACCTCCCCACTAGTCCTTTATCTCTTCTGCTTGACCTGGTAAGATATATATATATATATATATATATATATATATATATATATATATATATATACAAAGATAAAAGTTGAAAACGTTTCTAATGGTAATATGTCAATTTCTCTCTATATACAGTATGTATAAGTCTGCTCAACCACAATTTTTACCTTTTTTTCTCAGAATGAACTTCTCACCAAGTTCATCACTAGCACCCAAACCTGCAACTACAAGTTTGACAACAAGAAAAAGCACATGACAGAGGCCCAATGCACAGAGAAGCACATCTTCATTCCATTCTCTCATGAGTGAGTAATAAGTGCCAGCATATCTTTCCACTTGCCGCAGTATAAGAACAAATTAAATAAATTTTAATTATTATGTTATGTACTTAAAATATATTTCCGTAGTTGGAGAAAGTGAAAACATGCATGAATCTAAACAAAATGCAGTTTTGATCCATCTAGAGATATACTCTACCTATGTATGATAGAAACTCAAATTATCATTAAATAGTATCCTAATGTATCATAAATACTGGTGTTTGCCTTCTTTACAAATGGTCCTCGTTGTGTTTAACATGTTAATTTGCATTCATGGAAAATGTATCTTAATGCATTAATATGGGTTCATCTAAATTACTAAATTAACTGGCTGTAGTCAAGGTCATAAATTGAGGCTGTGGTTAAAAAAATATTTTATGTTCTCTAGTTGATTAATTGCACCTACATTTTGTTACAGTTCTTCCTTTGAAGCAGGAATCAATTTAAAATTGGGTATAGATACTTCTGCAATGTGAAATATTATATATATATATAAAACATCTTTGACGTACAAATACTTTATTACATACTGAGGGCAAGTGTGTTGATTCATAAAAGTTAAGTTTTAATTCTAGCATGTTCCACTAAAAAACTTAAGCAAGTCAATATAACTGTAAGAAAAAATAAATAACATTTTTTATTAAAATTTAAATTGAAAACCTAACCAAGACATGTCTCTGTTATTGTCAAACTTTGCTCTGTGTGCAATTTAAATTTAGTGCTCTCTAAGTTACAGCCTGTAAGCAGATTTGGCTTCATTAAAAATATTTCAACACTTACTGTATTCAATCCTTAAGTGTACTTATTCTTTATTTTGTTGTTTCTTTCTATAACACATGAAACTTTATTCATCCTTCTCTTTAGGGGCCAGTATGGTATTTCTTCTGAGGTGAAACAGAGTCTGGTTCTGCGAGACTCAGTGAGGATTAACAACAGATATTTCAACATAGATGGTATGTAACCCCAAATGAAAAAAGTGTTCCTATATCTTATAATTACCTAGCTACACATGGGTGACAATGTAAAGAAAACGTTACAGTAGGGCAATTGTTCTCTCATGGTTTGCTGTTGTTCCCTTGTAGCAAAAATATTCAAATGCTCCCATTATGTGCCCAACTAATTTATTTTTTATTCTGTAATTTATCTTTGTATTCTCTTATTAAAAAGTTCCAATTCCAAATTCATAAAGGTTTGAGGGTTTGAAATGAACATAAGAATTATTCATACTCTACATGTAGTTTAAATAGTCACTGCAAATCAGTGACTAAACACCTCTACCCAGTAATGAAACATTTCCCCTCACCAAATCCCAACGACTCACTTGAATGATGAGGATGAAAATTATGGAAATCATGTGCGGCAACCATTTAAGTCACCATTTGTCCACCAATGTGATCACCAGTGGGAGATTTTAGATTGATATAAAGTGATCACCAAAAACATAAGGATATTTTCATCCCCAAGTAGTTTTCCATGGATTTGTGGTTTTATCAACCACATTTTTGGTCATTTGTCACCCACGTACTGTATATATGTGCATTATTTAAAAAAGATTTAAAACTAGAAGTGTTAAGTGTTCTAGTTCGTCCATCTAGTGGAACCCCTTAATGGTACTGTAACAGTGTTTCCCTGTCAGAGAATGTTCTAAGAACAGTAGAACCTGTTTAGGAAGTTGAAACTCACCTTTTCTTGTATTTCCTATTTGAACAGGTAAATCTAAAAAACCACTTTTCCAAGAAGAACTGGAAGACACATCCTTTATCCAGAACAAAGAGGACATTGTTACCCTGATGAAAACCCTCAATGATCTGCCTCGCTCAGGAGAGAACCGGGAGAGGGCACGTCTATTCCATAAACTTGTTTCGCAGATCCGTGGAATGAAGAACAAAACCTTGTCGATAGCTGTTGAGGAGATGACAGGGATTTCCAAATGGCTGACCTGGCAAACTCTGCTCCAGTGTGGAACCAGTGAATGCACTAGTGCCATACTGCAGGTCCTGAGAGGTACTGATGAACCAGCTTGGGAGGTAGATGCCATAACGTATGCCTTGAGTCTTCTGCCCCAAGAAAGTCCACAGCACCTTATAGACATGCTTAGCATGGCCCAGTACCGCCAGAGCAAGCCCATCATGTATGCTCTTGCTAACACAGTGAAAGAGTGAGTATTTTATTTTTTTTTTGTCTAACACTTTTCTCATGCAGACGTCTAGAATATGTAGTTATATGTATAGGATAAATTACTATATAAAATTGTTTTTATAGAATCTCGCAGACGGTTAATGCTCCTGAGGTGAAAGATGTAGCAGAGTTTATGGAGTTTATGCTGGGAGACTGCTCAGGAGATGAGGATAAAACCTTTCTCACACTGAGGGTACACACAATTTTTATCTTGCATTTCTAGATGATAATTGTAGTAAAATTATAATTTAGATAAGTTCGATAACTTTAAATATGTGACCACTGAGAATCCCTGAAAATAAGCAGGATTGTTTTGCAGGTCATTGGCGTCATGGGGAAATATATGGAAGGCTTTCCATCACTAAAATCTAAACTGTTGAGCTGTATGCGCCAGCCGGATGCTTCTTTGTCAGTACAAAAATCAGCAATCCATGCTTTCAGACTGATGGAACTGGACTCTGATGTAAGTCAAATCTATAGCCAAGGTTTATTCCTGAAAATAATGCTAATACATTCAGAACATTATCTTTTACATTGTTGTTTCATTTCCAAAACATTCAATTTCCATCATAATTTTAATGTTGTTTTTATTTATTTATTTGATTTGTTTGTTTTTGTCATGGTATTCAGGTAACCAACGCCCTTTTAGAGCAGTACCAGGACCCTCAAGCACCAGCCCAGAAACGTATTGCTGCCTATTTAATGTTAATGAAGACCCCTGATGTAGTGAAGGAGGTGTTGAAGACACTGAAAGATGAGAAGGATTTACAGGTCAAGAGCTTTGTTGTGTCTCACATCACCAACCTATTGGACACAGAGGATCCCAATCTCCAGACGTATGTTCGACGAGCCTATACATCTTATTATGTTATACTGTACACTGAAATGCATCACAACTACAGGAAAGATTTTTTCCATTTTCCACTCCATATTCACACTGTTTTGTCTTTATGTCTTACAGCGCGAAGGATTACATTAAAAAAGCTTTGGAGAGTGATGACTTATCTCCAATGGATTTCACCAAGTTTTCTCATAATTACAAGATTAATGTACCATGGACTGGTTCTGTAGAGAGCAATGTCATCTTTGACTCTACCAGTTATATGCCCAGAGAAGTCACATTGGCAACAACCCTCGACATTTTCAACTTTGAGTTACTGGAGGTATTGTTTTTTCCAGTTTGTTATGTTTAATAATGCTCTTTAATGTCCTCAAGTAAATGTCATCTTGTTTATTTTAGATCGGTCTGGAGGGAGAAGGTTTTGAGCCAACCATTGACGCCCTGTTTGGTGAAAATGGATTATTTCCTGATACCATCTCCAAGGCTATGTACTGGGCAAAAGACCAGGTTCCACCTCAAATCAGCATGGTTCTTGAGAAGTGGATTGCTCCCTTGAAAGACCGTAGAAAGAAGAGAGAGGTATACAAATAACAAAAAACATAATGTATAGTGGATATAGATATTTCATGTTGAATAGATTTTACAGACTAGTGTCCCTACAGATTTCCCAAAACATTTTGGAGCAGATTAAGAACAACTTTGAGAAGTTTAAACAAGACCTCAAATCCCTTAAAGACAACAAAGATGCCCCTAAAGCCATGGCCTACCTCCAGTTCATGGGAACAGAATTGGGATATCTGAAGACAAGTGAACTCACTGGCATTCTTGAAAATATGATGGTGTACACAAATCATTTCATCAGGGACATTTTATCACAAGTATGTAATATAAGAATACAAAAAAAATGCCACTGCACCAGCTGATATGCTATACACGTATTTCTAAATCTTAAGTGTTTCAGTTTCTAAAAACTAACATCATATTTCTTTGATGTCTGCAGTCTCTACAGAAACTTTTATCTGCAACAGATAATGAGGTTTATGCCCACTACATGTTCCTGGATGAAGCCTTCATCCTACCCACAGGGTCTGGTTTCCCTCTGAAGTTCTCTTTGGCTGGAATTTTTGCCCCTGGTGCAACTGGAGGCGTGAAGTTAAAAGCTGGCATGGTAACCTTTTTACTAACTTCTCAATTCTCAACTTAATTTAAAAGACTTTATTACATACTTAGTAAATCTATACTTAGTAGTTGGTAGTTAAGAAGTTAAAGTTTTAAGAACATACTGTACATTTGCAGTTACTTCATGGGGTTAAGTTTACTGTTCATACAATAACAACAATCAGTTGCAAATTAATAACCAATCAGCCAGAACATAAACTTTACACAAAACATTAACACATTACCATTATCAGTTATATACTGTACAAGTCAACTGTTGACAGGATCATGGGCTCACCCATGCCCATGGCGACAAAAGTTCTGTCAACCTGTCTGGTCCAATTCCACAGAAAGTCAGTGCAGCACAACTTGACAAAAAAGCCAATTCTGACCACAACAGAACGGCTCCAGAACAAATCCCAAACTGATTGAGCATCTTTCCCAGACAAGTCTAATCCATGGAAGATCCACACCACAACACACAGGACCCAAAGGTTCCACTGTCAACATCATGGTGCCAGACACAAGAGCACATCCCTAGAGTCCTTGTAGACTCATACCCCAAGGGGTCAGAGCTTGCCAGGTGGCACAAGGGAAACCTACACAATATTGTGTATAGAACCCCTGTATGCCAGCACTGCATTGTCCAAATCCTACAACATTGATCTACTCAAAGACAAAACAAAAACAGCAGAGTGTCTCCTGATACTGCAATATTCTACATTGTAACATTATGGAAGGTGTATATTTGGGTATATAGTTAGATGTTTGGGAATGCTGGATAAATATGCACGTGCATACAAACATACAAGCTGTCTTGTAATTTTATACATTTTTTATTATTATCAACAGCACCAACTCGCATTCAAGCCATCAATGGGAGTGGAGTTTGTTACTCAGATGGGTGTCTACTTCCCAGAATTTATGGATGCTGGTATTAGAATGCACACAAATATGTACCATGAGAGCAGCCTGGACTCCGAGATAACATTGAGGCCCAACCAAGTCAAGTTTTCCTTCCCTGTGACAAAGGAGAACACAGATCTCCTAAGTATCAGGTACGACAAAAGTCTTATTTAAAAACCATATTTACATCAGCAGGCAGTTGCTCTCCTAACAACATGCTCTTTTCATGATTTATGACACAATATGAAAGCATATATTTTTGTACATAAATATGTACCATACTTAGTGGAATTTGAAAACATTTAACTACAAACTGTTTTAGTGTAAAGGAAAAATTAAAAGAAAGTGGAATAGGTCTGTGTAAGATGGTTTGCTAGAACTAGGGATGGCTGTTCCTGCTATATATAATCTTATATGATGTTCTTTAAAAACAGCAATGAGCTCTTTTCAATCACTTCCACAATGGCCAAGAAAGTGTCTCCTAATGAAGAAGATAAAATTGACTCCACACAATGCAGCCCCATTTTCCCTGGAATGAGGTACTGCACTGTACTTCGCTACTATAATGCCAACCCTGCCGAGTCCCCCTATTTCCCCCTAACTGGAGAAAGCAGGTAAGTCAACATCACACACCTTGTATATTCATTTTGTGTTTATGCATTCACTGTATCTCAGATCTGAAATATAGTTGGGGAGAGGATTCAGAATACTGAGCATTTTAAATGCTGAATGCGACAATGTCTCTTATTGTTGACTGCAAATATAATTTCATGTTGAAATACTACTAACATAATTGTTGCAGTTGCTATTATGGCATTGTTCATAAAACTTCTGGTGTTTCATATAATTCCTCAAAATATTATACTGTAGCTCCACACATATAAGATTTGTTTTAAATAAATAAACATTCCTTTGCGTTTTTACTGAAGAAAATTGATCACAATGAGGTGCAGTTTATAACATATGGAGTAAAATGTAATCATACAGACCAATACATAACAATGATGATTGATTAAACACTACACACAAGTACAAACTTGTTCCTGTTTTAAAACCATGAGCCTCATGCAAGACTACATGTGTTGATCAATGCTTTTGTGCTCAAGAATTACCCCACCATAAATGATTCAATTGATCACAGTCTATGAGTTGAAATTACAGACTTTTAAAGATTCAAACCATTTCCTCTCAGGTTTGCAATAGAGCTTCAGCCAACTGGCGATGTATCAGAATACAGTGCAACTTTCTCTTATGATGTCTTGAAGGAGGGCAAGGAAGGTCGCCATAAGGTTGACACACTGGTTGCTTCTCTGAAGGCTGACGGTAAGTCATCCAAGATGTTTTACCAAATATTTATTGTTTCATTGTACATCTAGATTATTAAACTGTTATGATTTGGGTTTTGATAAATCATATTTTGTTAGATTTGTTAGATTCTCTTTGTATACTAAAGTAATGCCTAAATTCAACTTCTGTTCCTTTTTAGGCTCCACACCTACAGTGGCTACTGCTACTTTGAAATATAACCGTAACAAGAAAATCTTTACCAGTGAGCTTCAAATACCAGACTTTGATGTTGAGGCGGGTATTAAGCTGGCACTCTTGGATAACACTGGCAAAGGGAAAAAGATGCATGGTATTACAATTGATGTCAGCAACAGAAAGAATCTACAACTGTCCTTGGTTGGACGTGCCAGGTACTGTGTAAGCTACTATCATTTAAAATCGCACTAATACAAAATTATTCCACTTTTTTTTGGCACAATCTTTAAATGAACGTATTTGCTTTAGGTCCGATTATAATATATTCAGCTGATGTTTTGATTAAATATGAATGACTTGTTATAATAAGTTCGAGTTTACATTTCGTGATGTTTGAATTTTTCTGTCTTTGAGCAGACTGGAGTCTATGTCAGATGGCATGCTTGAACTAGAGATGACAGTACCTGCCCTACAGTTGGATGCTTCTGCCACAGCCAGTCTAAAGAAACTGAATGGCCTTGTTTTACAACTCGAAACGGCTTTTAACGTCCCACAGGCTTCGTCGTTGCAGAAAGCCATTTTTAGATATGGTATTATTAGTGCATATTATTTTTCTGTTTCTAACATAAAAATTGAAGGATGTATTTTCTTGATGCATTGTCTATGCTGCACTGTGTTTCACAGATGAGAACAAGATTGAGCTGGAAATGAAATCAGATATGAACTCTGAGGTCACAAAACTTATCCCTGACATTAAAAACACCCGCGACCAATTGCAGTTATTAATTGATGACATCCTTGATAAAAAGGTGGCCAAGACTGATATGAAACTTCGACATATTGTTTCAAAACTTATAGAGGTAAGTGTTAGAATTTTTTTTTTATTATTTTAGGTTTTTATAGAACAGGCATGTATGATCCTTTTTCTTCTGTTGAATTTTTTATTATGTAATTTTTTGATGTTATGTGAAAGATTATTTTGCAGAAATGCTTAAAAATTACTGTATAATATTGATTATATTACTTTTATGATATTTTATATTTTTTTATTTATATTCTTGTTAGATCTGAACATTTTGTGTGTGTCTTTAGGCAGGTAACATTTGGCTTGACAAATTCGGACAAGATATTCCATATATAAAAAATCTAAGAAGCAAGAGATATGTCCCAGAACTCACTCTGCCCTCTCTACCAGAGAAATTGTATTTAAATTCGTGAGTGATTTATCATTTTTATTTTGAGTTAAAACATTTAACAAATGTTAAATATGCTACATTGCTAAATAGCCGTATAATTGACATTATTTGGTGATTAAACATTATTAGTATTAACATCATCATAACAAAACCTCATTGTTTTGTTCCTTTTAGTGATGCACTCTTCCGGTACGAGTTCAACAATGGCAAAATGTTCTTCTCGCTGCCTCTTCCTTTCTCTGGAATGTCCTCTGCAGAGTTAAACATTCCCTCTGTGTTAACACTCCCACCTGTTAACGTGCCGTGGCTTGGGCTTGATTTGCCTGAAACTAAGTACAGAATCCCTTCCTTCACAGTGCCTGAGAGCTTGGACTACTCATTGCCCTTGATTGGCATGGGAGAGATTTCTGCTAAAATGAATAGCAACTTCTTCGATTGGGAAGGTTCAATCCAAGGGGGGAATTACACAGATGATGTTCCTAGCTTCATTGCTAAATACAAAGTTATAGCCAACAGTCCTGTGACACTTCTTTCACATAAAATTGAAGGTATTTTATATATATATATATATTTAGAAGTTCTGAAAACATACTTAATGCTCCCATTAGAATAATGCTTTTTTATCAGTTGATAAAGATATTATCAGCAATTACTTATTATTTAAAACGTAATGTCTATTAAAATTTTCTTTTTTTTTTCATCAAGGTACAGCTCTGGTTTCTGGAACAGTTGATGACACCCTTAAGATACTTGCAAATGGGTCCTTGAACCACAGTTTCCTTGATGCTAGCTTTAGTTTCTTTGAAAGCGTGACGGCTTCTTACAAATCCATGACAACTTACAAACTAGAGGCAAAAAGCCCATTTGGACTAGAAACTTCTTTGCATTATTCTGCTCAGACTTCTGCAACAGACTATGAGTTCACTGCAGATGGAAATTTGGAAGGACGCTTCCAAATAGGACCCCTGTATGCCAGCACTGCACTGTCCGAATCCTACAACATTGATCTCCTTAAAGATAAAAAAACAGCAGAGTATGTTTTGAGATTTAACTCTTCATTAACACAGGGCCAAACTGTTACCAAGATAGAATATCACAACGAAGCGTTATCCATTCTGTCCAAAACAAGTGCACATGGGGATGTTCTGAAGCATGTAGCTGAAGTGAAGTACAAAGATGGCCAGCTGTCTTTAAAATCAGATGCTAAAGTGACAGCACTTAACAAAGCACTGCAGATTCAGGCTGACCTGCGTATGACAAATGAAGAAGCCAGCTTAAAATTTGAGACCCAGGCTCACGATGCAGCAAATCGAGCCTACGCCGTGCTCATGGGCTCTTTGAATGACAAAGGACTTGAAGTGAACTTGGATGGATCCCTAAACATGGAAAATAGCCATGGGACACACAAAGGTACACTGACCATTGGAGAGAATGGCTTGGCTACAAGTTGTACAACAACCTTACAGTGTAGTTCAATGACATTTGAGAATGTCTTAAATGCTGGTGTTGATGCGACTGATGGTGCCTCCCTGTCTCTTGTGACTAAAGCATTAGGTCCAGACAGTACAGCTGAGTTCAATGTAAAGGGCAAGCTCTCTAAGACTGAAGTTAATTTAAACAGCATTTTAAAAGCCAATGCTTTTGGGAGTGATGCAAGAAACACAATGAACTTAGCCCTGAATGAGCAGGGCCTGAGTGTCTCCAACACTATGACAGGCAACTTACAGAAGATGAAGACTGAAAGCACTCATACACTGACTGTTACTCTATGGACCCTGGCATTCCGCTCCAAAACAGACAGTTTCATCTGTGATGGTGCATCGTACAACCATGATATTAATGTTAACATGAAGCCTTTTGTTACATCTGTGCTCTCGAACAGTAAAGTTGAGATGTTTGACATCACATTCAGCAACGACGGCTCTCTGAAGTTGGAGCCATTTAAGTTAGAAGGAACTGGCAGCATTACTGGAAAATATAAGGAGGATACCATGAAGACCACTTGTGGAATTGTTTTTTCTGATTTGAGTGGTTCAGTAAAATGTGATTCAACTGGAGAAGTTTTGGAATCCCAGATCAGCCAGAACATTGAAATGGAGTTTGCTGGATTGTCCTCTATTTTTAAAAGTGAGACCCGTTTAAATTCCAAAGCTTTGCGGCTTGAGAACGTCGTCCGTACAATGGCAGTGCCATTAAGCCTTACTGTTGATAGCATTTTGAATATTGATGGATCAGTAAATTGGTATGGTAAGCACACTGGACAATTCTATAGCAAGTTCCTCTTAAAAGGCGAACCTTTTGCAATTGCTAAGTCCCATGACTGGAGAGCCTCATCTACACATGTGTTACCAAATGGGAAATCAGCAGAAACTCACATTGAAAACAAGTTTGATGGCTTGTTGATGCCCAATGAGCAGTCCATTCTGTGGAAATTTAAGTCTAAGTTAAATAACAATGCATACAACCAAGATGTCAGTATTTACAACAAGGACGCAGATATGGGAATTCAGCTCTCGAGTGTGCTCCATACAAATCTCTTATCTGGTGGATCAAGTGACAATTCTTTGGAAATGCAAGAATTCGGCATCTCTGGTTTCCTTAAGTATGATAAAAACAGTAACTGTCACATCATTGATTTGCCCTTTATTGAGAGCCTTCCTGTTGCCTTTGAAAAAATGAAAACCACAACTGTGACTATTCTTGAGTCCCTTCAGCAATACCTCAATGGTTTGGATATCAATGACTTAGTCAGACAGTTCAGAGAGAACTTGGAAAAAGCTCCACAAAATGTTCGCTACTTCATGGAAGAACTTGATCTACAGAACAAATTAAACATGGCTAAGAATAAGGTGATTTCCTTAGCACAAGACTATGCTATTACCTTGGATGATTTAGAAGACTCTATGGAGAAGCTTAAGATTGCTTTAGAAAAAACCTTAATTGGTTTTGCTACCAAGATAAGAGACATTAACGTCCACATAAAATATGTTATTGAGAGTGGATCATGGACAAAAATTCTGGAACAAGCTGGGAATGAACTTAAAACCTTTAATGAAAGATATGGCATTACTAGTACAATACTTAAAGTCATAAATGCCTTTGAAGATGTAATCAGTCAGATTGATCTTCAAAAGTTGCAGGACAGCAGCATGACCTGGCTGAGGACGCTTGATGCCAAGTATGATATTAGAGCAAAACTTCAAATAAAACTGACTGAACTAAGGCAAGCAGTAGAATCATTTGACATTACAACGTTTGTTCAGGATTTGATCAGCTATATAAGCTCATTTGATCTGGGGCAGTATGTGAATCAGCTGTCTGATCACATCCCAGCTGAAGACATTAAAAACGTTTTAGAGTCCATCAAGGATGTCATTGTCAACTGGATTGAGGAATATGAAATCTTAGAAAAAATCAATTATGCTTACTCAAAAATAGGTGAGCTGTTTCAGAGATATGAAATTGAAAAGAAGATGGAAATGTTAATAGAACAAGCAACCATTCTTATCCAGCAGTATAAAATCCACAAGACTGTTCAAGCAGTGGTAGACAATTTCAAATCTATTCCATTTGAATACTTTTCAGACAAGATCATTGAACTACTTCATGCTATTGAGCATGAACTGAAATTGCTTGATATTAGGCAAAACATTGATGAGTTAAATAATTATATTCAAATAATTATTAAGAATCTCAAGACTTTTGATTATAATGAATTTGTCGACAAAGCCAATGAGAATGTCAGAAAAGTAATCAATTACATTAATGAACAAATAATGCTCTATGAAATCCCACAAAAAATAGAGGCATCCAGGGACTTTCTAAGACAGATGCATACTTCTACTGTAAAGTATTTGGAGCAACTGAAAAACACTAAGGTAGCTGAGCTTTACAGAATGATTAAGAGTGTAATAGACAGAACAGCTTACGAGGATATTAAACTGAAGATCCAGGACACCCTTGAAGATATGAGACAGAGAATCCAAGACATGGATATCAGAGATGAAATCCGTGTTTACTTGGGAAGAGCAAGTGAATCCTACAACAATATGCTTGTCTACATCTCATCAAAATTGCATGACTTGATTACGATTATACGTAAGGTATCTGGTGAGCAAGAAATTCTTACCCAGATTCAACAAGCTATGGAAGAAGTTCTCAGTTTTCTCAAAAATGCTGTAATTGAAATACCGGATTTTACAATTCCATTCACTACACTTCATGTTCCTGCTTTTGATATAAATCTGACTAGGCTTCAAGATATTAATATTCCATCCGATATTGCAATACCTGAATTCCAAGTTCTGGATTTCATGTATGTGTCACCTATCTCCATTACCTTTGAAGAAATTAAACAGAAGATAATTGAATTTATTGACCAAATCAAAACAGTTGAAATTCCAGAGCTGGATCCTGAAGCCACATTTGGTGACCTAAAAGCACTTTATTGGTATTACCTGCCTGACTTTAGTTTCCAAGAGATCAGACTTGTGGAGCTCAAGTTTCCAGAAATTCATATACCGAAACTGAAGATGGAAAATTTTGAAATCACCATGTTGCCTATTCCTGAAGTCAAGTTGCCTCATATTACACTAGAACCATGCATACCTGCATTTGGAAAGCTGTATGGCGAATTCCGGTTAAATTCCCCACACTACACAGTAATGACAGTGGCAGCAATTGAGAATACAACAACTACAATCTTGGAGCCACAGTTCAAAGCTACTCTTACATCAAAGGTTAAGTCAACTCTAGAAGTCCTTGGTTACTCTTTGGATGCAATGCTTCAAATTAAAGCCCCTGACATGAAGAAAATGGTGATCAGTGAGACCATAAAAGCCAACCACGTGGCTTTTACTATCAGTCATGAAGGTTCACTTATTTTCAGTGGCCCATCAGCAGAGGCAACAGCGAAGACAGATGCCAAGGCTACAACTCAAATATATGAGGCTGACTTAAAACACAATGTAGGAATTGTCCTAAAGAATGGAATATCAGTGAATATTGACACAACCTACAACCATGACCTAAACATCCCCACTATGAAAATCTCAAACCAGGCCAGATTTACGAAAAAGGCTGAGGCTCAGTTTGAATCTGGAACCATCTCTGTGACTTGCAGAAATGTAGGAAGTGGAAAATGGTCAATCAAGGACTATGCTGATGAAGGCATCCACAAAAGCAACCTGGAACTTAGTGTCAATGTAGGTACTGCAAAGCTAACCTTTGATGGTGAGACAAACAGCAAAATCCTGAAAGCAAAACAATCAGTCAAGGCTGAATCGGTCATCCTGAGTCATATTATCATTGATGTCAGTGCTGAGACAGAGACTCCCTTCATGAAGACAAGTGTAATGAAATTGACAGGGAAAGCCCAAATGGAGGGTCTGAGATTTGAACTAACAGCATCACACAATGCAGAACTGACTGGAAAAGTTAGTGGAACCCTGTCAAATTCCTGTGAATTTTTAGCCCAACCATTTGAGATCACACTTGACTGCAAAAATAAAGGAAATTATAAAATAGTCTTGCCCCTTAAACTAACTGGAAAACTTGATCTCCAGCAGGACTATAATATGATTTTGAATTCTGAAAAACAACATTTGGGTTGGATGGGTCTAACTCGATTTAACCAGTACAAATATAACCACAACCTCACTTTAGATAATGGTGAAAAAGATGCAGGAATCTATATATCAGTGGATGGTGAGGCTAATCTTGATTTTTTGACCGTCCCACTAACTATTCCAGAGATGGCATTACCATGGTTTGAAACAACCACACCCATGATCAAAGACTTTTCTTTGTGGGACGATTTTGGCCTGAAAAAGCTACTGAGCACACCTCGTCAATCATTTGATATTGATTTTAATCTGCAGTATCAGAAAAACATGGACAAACACACTTTTAACCTGGATCTTAAACCTGTCTACGAATATATTAATGAAAATGCTCACATCTTGGCTGCACACTTTGAACTTGGACGTGACAAAATCTTTGATGCCTTAACATCTTCTTATAACCAAGCCAGGACTCAATTTGAAAAATTCAATATTGACACATCCAAACAGCACCCAAGGTATTTTACTGTTCCTGGATACACTGTACCTTTGTTTAATATTGAAGTATCTTCCTTTAGAGCTGAACTGCCTGCAGCCAGCTATTTCATCCCTAAAGAAGTGAGCACACCTAGTTTTAAAGTCCCCATGATGGGTTTTTCAGTGCCCTCCTATACCCTAGTACTTCCATCTCTAGAACTGCCTGTGTTGTATGTGCCTGAGACCCTCAGGGAGCTGACGCTACCTACTTTCACCTTACCAGTGATTCAGAACCACATCATGATACCTGCTCTAGGAAATGTGACCTATGACTTCTCATTCAAGTCACCAGTGATTACTGTAAATTCTAATGGTGGCCTCTACAACCAGTCTGACATTGTAGTCAAAGTGGGAGCATCTTCCACCTCTGTGTTCGAGTTACTTAAGGGTAAACTTGATGCTACAACCAGCATCACTAGGAAAAGGTGTCTGAAAGTGGCTACAACTCTGTCACTAGAGCACAAAAATGCAGCATACACCCATGACAGCAGTGTCAGTTTCACCAAGAGGAGTATAGAGACTTCCCTTGCAAATGTTATGAAAATCAACCTGCCTGTTTTTACAATGGATTTGAATCAGCAACTTCGTGGAAATACCAAGACCAAGCCTAATCTTGCCTCAAACGTAAAGGCTGAGTACACTTACACTCTCCCAGCACTAAAAACTGAAGGAAAAGGAAACATGCAACATGATCTTGTGCTTGAGGCACTCTCCTCCTATTTCTCTGTGGAGAGTTCTTTGAGGGCAAAGGCAGATGGAACGCTGATGGAAAAGGGGCATTTTACAGAATCTTTAAACAATAATGGAATAATATATCTAAATTCAAATGGTCTACGTTTCACTGTAAAAACAGGATTAATCTCTGATTTTGATTACCAAAAAGCTAAAATCTGGAATGTGGACATGGCTGAGAACCTTGAACTTGAGGCTTCTCTTAGACGCATTTATGTCACAGTCAATTATACAAATAATAATGAGGTGAATATTGCTTCTTTCTCAACTAATGGAAGGCACACTGCAAAGGGAACTATTGAGTTTGTTCCACTGACAACCATGTCTGCTACTCTAAATATTGATATATCACAGCCATCTAATCTTGGCCTTGCAAATATAATGAAGAATGTGGAGCTAGCTGTCACCTCAAGTAAACAGAAGTTAACCTGTAGTGGCAAGGAACAATTAGGAACAATGAAACATTCCAGTGATATTATGCTGTCCAACGATGAATCTGAGATACGCATGGAGATTGCAGAATCTGTTGAAGGTCATCTTGCATTTTTAAAGTCTATCAAACTGCCTATCTATCAGAAAAATGTATGGGATGTGATGAAGTTTGATGAGGCTACCAGCCCTGACCAACTACAATTCCTTAATGTTGCTACTCACTTGGTATATACCAAGAGTATGGATGGAACACTATTTTCACTGCCTGCAAAACTATTCGAAAATGGAATTGTTTTCAATATTCCAAAAACAACACTAACTATACCCAACTGGATGAAGCAAATTCCAGAGATGATAAGAGAAGTGGATCAGAGATTTGAAAATGTTGACATGCTTGATTCTGTTTCTATCCCACCTGTCATCACTGTTCCAACTTTTGGCATGCCGCTTACAACTCTTCAAGTGCCATCCTTTACCCTAGATCTACAAAACCTGAAAATTCCAGATTCTATCAGCATGGATTCTTTTGATATAACTTTGCCCGGATTGCCAAAAGTCAAAGTTCCCAGCTTTGAAATCAACACAAAATACATGAGGGACAAAGTGGCTTTCCTGCTTTTGAAGGTACCTCAATATGAAATCACAATCTCACCATTTACCCTGCCGAAATCATTCAACATTGGTGAATACACATTTAGTCTGGATGACCCCATTAAAGCAATATGCAATTTTGAGATGCCAGCTATAACAATCCCAGAACAGAAAATTGAGATCCCAGAGATTTCACTTAACATACCTATCAGTGTATTTATACCATCATTTGGTGCCCTCTCCACTTCTGTGAAAGTTTCCTCTCCAATTTATAACAATACATGGACTGCAAAAGTAGAGAACAAGGACCCAGGCTTTGTTTACACACTGCAATCCTCATGCACATCCACCATGACCTTCCTAGCCTATGACCTGGAAGGTAAGGACTGTTTGATTTAAACATTAACACATTATTATATATGCACAGAAAATGGCAAGTAATATGTTCCAGCCATGCTAACTATTATTCTGTACAATCTTTATCCAGCTGTTGCCAATGTCGTATTGGATAATGGAGCTATGAGTCTGGATGGGAAATGCACCTTCTCCCATAATGATGTAAAAGTGAACTGGAAGCAGGATCTCCATCAGAATCTGAGGTAATAATATGTGTACATGCAAACTACAGCATGCCTGGTATATTAATTGGTCAACTCTTATGAACTGCTACAGTTCCTGTTGCTTACCATTTTAAGATTTTTTCTTCTTCTCAAGAACCCTTAACAAATAAGAAAGATTTAAATAGAGTCTTTCAATCTTCAATTCTTAAATTTGTTTTTAAACTGAATTTTGACCACGAAGCTTAAATATTGGGTATTGGTGGAAATTGAGTGAGTGACATACTTATACTTTTATATTAGATTTTATATTGTGTACTAGAATATTTCTGTAATATTATTATATTTCTTATTTTATGCCAATTTTTTCCGTGCAGAATTAAACGTGAGGAGCCTTCTGCCTCAAGGTACCTGTGCACAATTATTATTATTATTATTATTAACATCAAGCTTTACTGTTAAATCTGTATTATGGCTTATTTCAGAAAAATGATCAGAATCAGTTTCAGACAAATTAGCTAATGCTGACTTCATTTCACAGGACCCCAAGCCACACACTGGACATTGATGTAACAAGCCAAACCTTCGCTGATATGAAATTTCGCTATGCTTCCCACAATAATGGCATCACATCTTCAGTATCCTACCCAGATGGCTTCATTGGATTTCAGTTATCTAAGAGGTCACCATCTCAGTATTCTGCAAAACTCTTCACCAGATCGTTGGTAAGAATTTGTTTCATTTGCATATTAATATACTGTTTTGCATTTTGTGTTGATGTGTTCAGGGTTACATGGCAAGTAATAGAATTTTACTATATTAAACCTTATCCCTCACCAACTACTGTATGTTCACTCTATGTCTGCAAAAAAATTTGGGAATGCAGTAAAAATTTATCCAACTTGAAGGAACGCTGTAGAAACAGTTAAGGGCGTTGTATTGTCTGTTTTGACGTGGACCTGCCAACTTTTTGGACACTCTCAAAAAGCCTGCTGAGGATATAGTTGAAGCAATATGCAGGAAGAACTTAATAAGAATGTATTAATTATGTCATTGACCATTTAACAATGACTCATAGGGATTTCACTGACATTTCAGAAGCGAGTCACAGACAGGCGCCTTCAAAGAGTTTTTATAAATACTCAATCCAATCGTTCACACCATCACTTTGCGATGAAAAGCACTGTGCATTCTATATACCATCTAGCCAGACACAATTATAACGTAGTAAGCATGTGATAAGCGCCTGGTAAGAGCGTAGTGCAATCTGATTGGACATAATACCTCAGTTTGCTCTCATTGGACGTTCTGAGCAAATGATCATTTGCGTGATAGGAAATTAGTGACAACATAATAAATGGATTGAGAACTGTTGAGGGACATAGCTAGGAAATAGTATGAACTTGATAAATACATATTTTTCCTTTTTGACCCCATTCCCACTGTTACGGTGCCCTTAATTTAAAAGGTTGAAATCAGGAGGAACTTGTTAAGGTTGTTGAAAGTGTTACGATTATTGTAATCAAAATATTGTCTTCTTGTCTTTGTTCATGCAGACAACTCCTGACAAGGACACAGATCTGCTGAGCATCAAGGTTACTCTTAAGAGCTCTAAAAAGCTGAATCTCCAAACTAGCTGGCATCTTAATGGGTTCTTTGACATGGTGAATGGGATTAAGGTTAAGCTGCCTGATATTACAGCGGCTCTTTATGATTTTGTCAACAAATATCACAAAATTCATTTTGGCATTGACCTTAGTCGTGCTGCCTCAAAACTTAAGAATGCCGCAGCTAACAGTATCGAGAGAGCTTACAGTAACATCCCGAGGGCATTTGATGCAATCCAGAACTCAATTGAGCACCTCAGCCAGCAGAGTAAAGAAATGATGACGAGAACAATGAAGAGCATCCCAAAGATCAGCTTCCAGGATGTGATCTCCAAGGTTTCTACCAAAGTCAATGTACTGCTTCAGCATTATGAGTCCAATGTCAGGGTCCTATTAGATGCTATAATGAAGTTCCTGAGTGAGACCAAGTTTCAGTTGCCAGGGTTGGAAGAGAAGCTCTCTGGTCAAGAATTATACTACAAGATGAGACGGTCTATTTCAGCAGCAGTCAGGAGAGCTGCAAGTAGATTTACCATCCTTATGGAGACTATAGTTGACACCATTGAAAGCTTTGTCAATAAAATTAATTTCAGTATTCCCACTACAAATGTGGCTGTTAACGGTAAAGATATTTTGAGAAATCTTAAGTCTGCTGTGAAGTCTACACAGGATTGGATTATTCAGGCAATGAGAAAGTGGGAAGGTCTGAAGCTAGAGAAACTGCTGCAGAACATAAGTGATTTTGTAAAACTCTGTATCGAGAAGACAGGCGAGTTTATTACCTCTTTAAATGCAGAGAAACTAGATGAGCTTTCGAATCATCTCAAGGGAATTTACACTGAGACCAGCAACACACCAGCAATGCGGGAAATTGTAAGGCAGATACAGTTGGCGAAAACAAATGCAGCTGAGTACAAAAACAAGGCACAGTTGAAGGTCCAGGAGGTCTACAATGGCATCTCAATGGAGAACCTTAACTCAGAGATCAGTGAATCAATTTCAGTCTTAGAGAACCACCTTAGAGTTAGTGTTGAAAATTTAATTGAATTATCAAAGAATGCTTCACAGCATACACAGCCATATATAAAGATAACCAGCAAAAAGGTTGATATGGATATTCCTCTGCCTTTCTACTGGAATTCTTTCAGTGAATGGCCAAGTATGACTTGAATGTTCAAATTTTGAATGTTTTTTATTTTGTTTTATTTTATAAACCTAAGTGTTAAAAATGTTTGTTTGAGTGTTTGTGTATAATTTGTTGATATGCTGTGGAACTATTAGTTGTAACAGAACGTGATTAAAGTCTCCTTTGCATGTGAGTGAATGATTTTCTTTGTATTTTTATACAATTATACAATTTCTCATTAAATTAAGCATCGTGAACAACTACTTGTGTGTATTTTATACATATTTTTATTTAAATTGACCTTACACCAGCATTAGAATCCAATTATATGCTAAAGATGTGTAGAAGGAATCAATCTGGCAACACACACACCTAGTGATTACTGACTGTTATATACAGTACTTTTGGGAAAAACAGAAACTAATGTGAGCTTAATAATCATTATCACCCTCTTTTAAGTAATATTAGCAGCAAACGGAACAGAAAAGGTGTTTTAGTTTTAGCATGCAAGTACAAAGTACATTTTAGAAAGAAAAAAAATAGTTTTTTTTTAATGGCAAATAGTGCCAATTAATATCTAAAGGCTTTAAAATATTTTAGACATTGGGTTTTCAACGCTTAAAACCCAAGCGGTACAGAAAAAATATGTATGTGTTTTGTACATATGTATGTATATACAGTACAGACCAAAAGTTTGCACACACCTTCTCATTCAAAGAGTTTTCTTTATTGTGTTCTTTAGCCCAAACAAGTCTCTTCTGCTTGTTGCCTGTCCTTAGCAGTGGTTTCCTAGCAGATATTCTACCATGAAGGCCTGATTCACACAGTCTCCACTTAACAGTTGTTCTAGAGATGTGTCTGCTGCTAGAACTCTGTGTGGCATTGACCTGCTCTCTGATCTGAGCTGCTGTTAACCTGCGATTTCTGAGGCTGGTGACTCGGATGAACTTATCCTCCGCAGCAGAGGCGACTCTTGGTCTTCCTTTCCTGGGGCGGTCCGCATGTGAGCCAGTTTCTTTGTAGCGCTTGATGGTTTTTGTGACTGCACTTGGGGACACTTTCAAAGTTTTCCCAATTTTTCGGATTTCTTAAAGTAATGATGGCCACTCGTTTTTCTTTACTTAGCTGCTTTTTTCTTGCCATAATACAAATTCAACCTCTTTGAATGAGAAGGTGTGTCCAAACTTTTGGTCTGTGCTGTATATATGTATCTTATAGAGAAGTCTTTCTGGCGTATGTTAACAGGGAAGCTCCAGACTTCAAACTGTGTATTTGGGTTTTCAAATGTGTCACGTAAAAAAGAAGTTAAAAAAGTTATCATTACTTTTATAAAAGGTAAATTTTACCCCTACCAAAATATGTGAATGAAGTTGCAAAAATCTAGAACTCATAAAATGGGCATATTATTATTTTACTGAAAACAACCATAGGAACAAGTGATTGTGTGTACTATTGTGCTATTTCTTTGCCTTTGTGACCGAGTTTCTAATTTTTTGCTCAGTCATGTTTGGAGAAGTTGGTTAAAATTAACTAAAATTAATGAACTTTATTGTATTGCCTATTTTGTGCTGAATTTTTTTCTTTTTTTTTATTATTATTATTTGATTATTTATTTTAAAACTGCAAAACAAATAATTGCTAAAATGCTATGAGAATTTAGGGCTACTGATGGCACTGTAGCTTAGTGGTTAGCACTGTCACCTTGCACCTCCAGGTTCCAGGTTCAATTCCGGCCACTGTGTGCATGGAGTTTGCATGTTACCTCATATTTCATTCCTCTGGCTACTCCGATTTCCTCCAACAGTCCAAAGACATGCAGCTTGCATTAACTGGGTTTCCAAAATTGGCTGTAGTGTGTGTATGAGTGTGCCCTGCGATAGATTGGCATCTCATCCAGGGTGTATCCCGCCTCGTGCCCTATAGTAGGTCTCCTGGGATAGGATGTGTACAGGATAAATGATAGACGATGAATGAGTTTTCACCTACAAATTTACCTTTCTACAAAAGATATAAGGGGCTCAGGATTTTAGTAAAGTAAAGTAAACTAAAAATAAAATTTAAAAAACACCCAGAGCATGTATAGTATTAATTTTTGCTGACTGCAGTGGTACTCAGGGACCATCTCTCCATTAAAGGAGAGCTAGACACTATTAAGACACTATTAATATAGTTATGTAGCTGAGTATCATCATTCAATCCAGTTCTGCAACCTGCAGATCCAACTTGAGAAAACCGTTTACATATGCATGTACAGTATCATGTGCTCAGAAGTATCAGGAATATTTTATCACAATAAAAACAAATCAGCAATTTGTTTATCACAACAAAGTGCTGACTATGAGTATAATTTCTGTTTAAAGCAAAGTCACTTCCTTATTTTCATTTCACAGTGTTGGATCTCACTTAAACTTTGATCTGATGGGGTGGTCATTTGTTCATTGACATTCTCAATAGGTTTTTTTTTGTTTTGTTTTGTTTTTTACTGATGTGGCGGCAAATGGAGAGGTCAATGAGGACAATCTGGAGACACTTTGTCAGCATATAAATGTAACGTTGAACACTGGTTCATTCTATCCAATTCCTGGAGCCTGTCCCAGGAGACATACAGTATAGTAGGACACGAGGCGGGGTGCCAATCCATTTAGGGGACACATACTGTACATACTGTACACACACTCAACTCATGAAAACTCCATGCACAAAGACTCGAGTCAGGACTTGACCTCTCAAAATTTTAATTCTGTTAAAGTAAATTTGTTTACCATACCTTCAAAATGCACTGTCAATATTTTCTGTGCAATAGTATATATTCATCACTAAAAAATATATATTTTTAAAGCCTTCCTAATTCTCTGCACTAAAAAGATTACATTTACCTTACAAAATGTTTAATCTTTTCGTCTCTAGAGGGCACTCACAGCACGACTCCAGCTGGTTCATTCATCCACTGGCACACTGCTCACCAGAAGGTACAGGGCAAACGCAGCTTGAAGGTACAGTGCAAACGCAGCACTGCCCTCTAGTAGTTGGGCTACAGAGGCTCCTAGATGGATGGATGGACAAAGTTAATGCTGATAGATCTGGTTGACTAATAAATGATAATATTGCATGCTGGGCTGGATGATTGGCATGATTTGGTGGAAAACAAATACAATGCTTTCTTAGAAAATACAAAAACATTGTCAGTACTGATGTTTACTTGTTATAGCTAACGTGCAAGAAATCAATTTAACTCCATCCCCAACTCCATGTGTGTGTCAGTCTAGGCGCAAATGCTTCGGTTCTGTTTTCCAGATGGCAGGAGGGGCAGTGAGTGTGAGGGGTGTGTATGATTAGTCACAATGCTGGTGGCTTTGCAGATATAGTGTGTAGTGTAGATGTCTGTGTGAGAGAAGAGAGACCCCAATGATCTTCTCTGCTGTCCTCACGATCAACTGTAGGGTCTTGCAGTCTGAGATGGCACAATTCCCAAACCAGACAGTGATGCGGCAGCTCAGGATGCTTTCGATAGTCCCTCTATAGAAGATGGTTAGAATCTGTGGTGGAAGCTGGGCCTTCCTCAGCCTTCTTAGGAAGAACAGAAGATGTTGGGATTTCTTGTGCAGAGACCTAGTGTTGAAGGTCCAGGTGAGATTTTCCTCCAGGTGGACACCAAGGAATTTGGTGCTGTTGAGGAGCCACAGAGGAGCCGTTGCTGTTCAGAGGCGAGTGGTCACTCTGTGTCCTCCTGAAGTCAACAACCATCTATTTGTCACATTTGTGTCATATTAGTGTTCAGAGACAGGTTGTTGTCTTTACACTCTGACTTGTTATTCTTGCTGATGAGACCCACCACGGTCATGTCATCAGCAAACTTGATGATGTGACTGAAGTTGTGTGTCGTCACTACAACATAGTGAGTCAGCAGGGGACTGAGCACAAGCCCGGGGAGGCCTGGGCCCAGTGCTAATTGTGGTGGTGCTGGAGGTGCTGTTACCGATCCGCACTGACTGAGAACTTCAGGTCAAAAAGTCCAGGATACAGTTACAGATGGAGGTGTTCAGGCCCAACGGACTCAGCTTCCTGATCAGGTGTAGGGGATGATAGTATTGAATGCTGCGTAGAGTTTTCCTCACATCAGGCGTGTGAGACACAGCAACTGATTGTTTTGTCATGTTGTTCTGCACGTCGAACCGAGCATATAGGTTGTTCAGCGCATCTGGAAGGGAGCCGTCACTGTCACAGGTGATGATGTCCTGTAGTTGGTGATGGCTTGTATGCCCTGCAACATGTGCCACATGGCACTGCTGTGCTTGAAGTGGCTGTGGATTGTCTGGGCGTGTGTGTGCTTCGCCTCTATGATGGCCCTGGAAAGTTTGGCCATTGCTGTTTTTGGGGCCACATTGTCCCCTGCTCTCTGATCTTCAGAAGTGCACGCACCTGTACAGTAATCCCTGGTCTCTGGTTGGGGCGTGAGATGATACTCTTGGAGATAGTGATGTCATCGGTGCACTTGTTGATGTAGATGGTCACAAATGATCTGTACTCCTGGTGGAGTTGGTGAAGTTGCTGTAAGTTGCAGCCTTCCTGAACATGTTCCAGTCAGTGTTCTCAAAACAGTCCTGAAAAGCGACGATGGCTCCTGCTGACCAGGTTTCCACCTTTTCCAGAGTAAAAATTCTGTTCACTAAAATCCGTAAAATATTATTTGTCCTCCCCTTCTGTAAAATGGTCAATGTTACAGTGAACACTGGATGGGAGGCAGAAACATACCATGGATGAGATTCCAGTCTATTGCAAAGCAATGTCCTTGCTTCGTAAGTTGTGTTTAAACAGTGTTCATCTACATTATACAGCAATAATTAATCCATCCATAGCAATGACATTTTCCTGATTATCATCATATTAATACTGGTCACAGTTCATGATTTCAAAGCTGAAATACTAAAGTCAAATCAATTTAAAAGATGCTTATAAATTACACAAGGTTATGTGATTCAGCCATTGTGCTTGTTTGAAATGATCGGTCTGATGAATGTTTGTGGCCTGATTTTGAAACTGCTATGACAAGAATCCAACTTCTTTATGAACTGTTGTAAATTCTTCGACCTCAGACCATGTGTGTAAGTCGCCTCATTGGCAAACACATACTTGATGTTGAGGGACTCTTATTTTTCTGCTTGTGATAGAAATGTTTTCACATTTGTGCTTGCATAAGTCTGCATTAAGATGCTCAGGGATTCTGATAGCCAGGTTTTTTTTTTTACTCTGGGGAGAAGAGATAATAATATTGCTCAATCTGTAGCACTCTTTAAACACTCCAGCAGAGTTTAAAGTCTCTCAGTGTACTGTGGGCTGATTTACGGCTGTACTGGGTCATAAAACAACAGCTGGCCTTATTACTGACCTGGCACACTGCGGCAACATGTTCCTCTGAACTTTGGGGACTGAAATTTCAAGAACATAAATTACACTATTCTGTTATGTTAGTAACACAGTGACAAATCAATTAATTCTGTTCAGAAAGGTCTAGCAATCTGATGCTTAGCTGTAGCTTCGGTCTACATGCTGTGGTTTCATTATATCAATATTGATAATTTGTAGGTCATAACCTGCTATTTTGCGCTTTCATCACCCTTGACCCCAGACCCACACATTTCGCATATCATACACCAGTGAGGACCATATCTGATAAACATGTCAGCATCAGCTGAGAGGAAAAGTGTGCATAACCGATGTCAGCAATTTAGCGTCTTTGAGAAATGGTTTGCCGTGTGTCTGAAATGTATCTACTGCAGTCAACCACAAGAGGACACCAGAATTTCTAAAGTGAATCATTCTGTAGGCGGCACGGTGGTGTAGTGGTTAGCACTGTCGCCTTGCACCTCCAGGGTCCGGGTTAAATTACCGGCCAGGTTCGATTCCCATCTCTGTGTGCATGGAGTTTGGAAGTTCTCCCCGTGTTTGGTGGGTTTCCTCCGGATACTCCGGTTTCCTCCCACAGTCCAAAGACATGTTGGTTAGGTTAATTGGCGTTCCTAAATTGGCCGTAGTGTGTGAATGAGTGTGTGTGTATGAGTGTGTGCCCTGCGATGGATTGGCACCCTGTCCAGGTCTCCTGTGGGACACCCTAAGTCTCCTGAGATAGGCTCCAGGCCCCACGTGACCCTGAATACAGGATTAAGCGCTATAGATGATGAGTGACTGAGTGAGTGAGTGATTCATTCTGTGACTTTGTTTTTCGGCATTAAAATTTTATTCATTACACAATACGTGCAAATACACTGCGCAGCTTAAAAGAAAACACCTCCTGAATTCGACTAAGCAAAAATTGCCTTCCACTGGATAATTCCTGCAGTGATTAAAATGTTATTAATCAAGTTAGTTAACACTTGCTGATGAAGTGAGCAGCTTCTCATTTCTTAAATAACCATGTCAGAAGACATATCCTGGGGTCATAACAAAGATGTTACTCTGTTTCAAAGGGGTCAAATTATATACCTGCATCAAGAAAGCAACTAAGGAGACTACTACTGTAAAACTGGGTCAACAACTGTTAAATACATTATTAAACCTGGAAGGATATTGGTGAACCATCATGTATAAGGGTGAAATGTGGTCGGAAACAAAAAGTTTGAATGCTTGTGATCATCTAAATGTTTGGTGAAATCAATTGGGACTAAACTCCTGTTTTGTCTTAAGAAAACCACTTATCAGTGAGGCTAATTGGAATAAAAGACTTCAATTTAAAGGGAGAAGCAATGGAAAATGTTATATGGTCTGATGAGTCCAGATTTACCCTGTTCTAGAGTAATGGGAGCAAAGTATACTTTATTGTATATATATATATAAAAATGTATAACCTTTATATATATATATATATATATATTTTTTTTTTAATAAAGGTTATACATTTTCACACAGTAAATTTACACAGTAAATATATCATATATAATTATTAAATATTAATAAATTTTCTTTTTACAAATGTAATTTAACTAAGCATTCAGATCCTTCGCTAAGGTACCACAACTGAGCTCAGGTGTTTCCCATTTGCACTGATATCTTAAAATGTGTCTGCAGTTAGAATCTAACTATGGCAAAATTGTGCCACATGAGCCACAAACTGTGGCCAAGTTAAGTGATTGGACATCATTTAGAATGGAACAAACCCTTATGTTCACTGAGGACCAACAATTCACAGTGCACGTCAGACAAAAACCAAGCAATGACAGCCAAGGGACTCTCCCTAGCCCTTTGCAAAAACAAATTGTTGTGACATATCTAAAGTTTTGAAGTTTCCCAAAGCACAGTGAAATTACTCAGAAATTAGCCTGTAACCAATCAATCAGTCATCTGCCACATTCATGTTGGTGACCGTAAAATTAAATGATCAGACAGAGATTGCAGTAAAGTAAAAATGGGAAGATATGAGTCAGAATGAGGTAACTGGATATAAAGTTTGATGTTCTATTGAAATAGCTAAACTCCTATTAAGCAGCTGAACTAATCAGACAGTCAGCTGGTTGTAGTTTGGGGAACAACACAAAAAACTCGTTCTGTCTTTATAAAACAATGCAAGGTAAATCTCTGAATCATAAAAATTCCTACTCTGTTTTAAAGAAACCCATTTTAGTTCAATATCTTGCATATCCTGGTAAAAGGGGCCTTAAAAGACCCTAACTCGAGGTAGATATCCTATGTCAAACTTTTAGCATGGCCGGCAGATGGAGGCACCAGATTCCTTTCAGAAAATTTATAACACGTTTGTGAACAGCCTGTGATCTGATGTCCACCTGTGACTGTAACACTCCATAATAGTGTAGATGGAGTCCCTAGTTCCTAGTCTCTGAAGTAAGGATAGAAAGTTTTGGCAGTTCACTGGATCAATTTGACGAGGTTCCAATGATTTCAGCGTATGGGTATGCCTTATCTTGAAGGGCAACCCTAAAGGCACAGATTATTTGACTGGGGTGCTAGATCTTTTCATCCTTTTGGAATAACATCTGCTGAGAGTTTAAGAGTATTATGACTACTAACTCTGGCAAAGATAACAGAGCATTTCAGGGCAAAGTGTATGATGCTATGGCAATGTGGGAAGAATCCGTCATGTACAATATATTCACAGTAAAGTCAAGCTCTGGTTATAGCTTGATTAGACCATGTATTTATACCACTGTCCCTGTCCTGTTATACAAACACGGCAGGGGAATTGATTTTCCCCAGTGAACACTTTACCTCATTCACTGCTCTGTTGTACAGTCTTAGTAGGTATATTAGTCCCACTCCTGTGCAGTCTGCATTATTAAATCTCTTAATTCAAGCCAGTCCAAGATATTTACCTCTGAGGCGGGTGTTAGCATACCCAGCATCCTCAGCAGAATCCAGTACCATTCATACCGGCCTGAGAATCTAACAGGCAGTTACACACTGGAGTGACATTGTGGAGCATAATCTCAGTAATTATAGTTTCACATGATATAAACCGTGTGACCTATCTCAGTGTAAGGCAGTGTTTTTCAGTCTTCATAGTGAGACCAAGCTCAGTGATGTCAGCAAAGGAAGTGATGCCACTAAGCAGGAGTACTCATGAGTCTGTCATCCATGTACAGAAGTGTCTTGATGCCTATGGCCATCAGAGGAGAATGATACCTTTCCCGGAAATCCAGGTGTGCTTGAGATAGGCCAAAGTGTAGACCTTTATATTAAAATGTTTTTCAATGACAAATCTCAAAAAGCACCTGTGGAAATAATAATGTACAAAATATGGCCAGAAGGGCATTTTTTATGACAACCAGCATCCTGCGCATTTTTATCTGCTATGACCGCCTCAATAAAATCATCTAGGAAGGATTTTGCAGGGATTTGTGTGCAAACATCCAAAAGAACAGTAGTGAGGTTGGCCACTGCTGTCGTGTATGGAGGCCAGGCATACAGTAGGCATTCCAAATAATCCCAGATATGTTCAGTGGTGTCAAGATCAAGGCTCTGTTCAGGCCACTCAAGAGATTTCAAACCAACCGTGGTAAACCTTGTTGAGTTGGGCATTTGTTTTGCTCAGGGGAATTGTCATGTTGGAACAAATAGGGTAGGCCCTCTAGTTTCAGTGAGTGGAAATCATTATGATACAGCATACAAAGACATTCTAGGCAATTGTGTACCTTAAACTTATGATGAAGAGCTTTGGCGAAGGACTACATCTGGGGGTCATGATTGGGCATTCACATACATTTGGAAATACACTGGAAATATTTTGCAGATCCAATAATGTGAACCAGTTCTGAGGTTCACTGCATAAATTTCATCTGAGAAGAAGGAGAAGACGAAGAACCCTTTACTTCACATACCCAGTTTGTTAGGAAGCTAAGGTCAGAGCACAAGATCAATCATGATAAGTACCCCTAGACCAAAGGCTGTTTGCTGGTCCTAGTGCTTGAACCTCCAGCCTTCTGTTCAGTAACACAGAGCTTTAATCATTTCATCCACTACTGCCCAAACTGGGTGGGGCCCGGTTGAGCTATCATTCCAAAATCTTTTTTAAAGCATTTAAACATTTTCTTCCAGACACCAACTCTTGACTGTCTACCAAAGACAACAAAGCCCATCTGTGTTTTTGGAGTTCAGAACGCTCACTGCAGGGAGTAGATGAAATGAGTCAGTGCACAAAGCAGCAGTTTGTGGGGTAACCACAATATAATCTTAGAGATGGCATAAGGCGTCTCTGGATTCCTTTGTTGACCTTTCCATCCACCTGGACTGGCTGCTGCAAAATTAGAAAGGAAAACCCAAGTCAAGGTTCAATACAGAATTTAGTTCAATTGTTCTCATGTTCCTCTTAAAGATCTGCTAAATGACCAAGCTGTTAAACATGGCACATCCATCCTGACGCATCCCAAATCATTATGGCCTTTTAAAATTCAAGACCCCAACAGCTTATTTGTGTCCATTTGTAGCAGCTACAAAAGGCACCTGAACTGAGACATTGCATATATGGAGACGGAAACAGTGATGGATAATGGCTAAAGAGAAGTGCAAGACAAGCAAGTACCTTTCATAAAGGATTTTTTTGAAATCATAACTGCTTCAGTCATACACCCCCTGGTGACATGGATTGGTGTATGACCACAAAACCCAAGTCAAGGTTCAATACAGAATTTAGTTCAATTGTTCTCATATTCCTCTTAAAGATCTTCAGGATGCTAAAGCTAAATGACAGATGGTTTTAAATATCTCATTACAAAGGTACCTAACAAAGGCAGCAACAAAATAGTCAGTTCTCAAAGCTGATTGAAGCAAGAAAATATGTGTAAGGAGTAAAGGGTTTGACAAGGACCAAATTATGATGGCTAGATTATTTGTTCAGAGTACAGTACCTACAATATGGCAGATGATGAGGGATATTCCCAGTATGCAGTGGTTGGTGCCTATGGTTAAAGGAAGGACAAAGTGTGCACTGCACTGGTGAGCAGGTTATGGGGGCCTAAGACTTGATGATGCAACTAGGGAATTAAGGCTAGCCCGTCTGGTCTGATTATACACAGATTAACTTTAGTAAAAATGTCTTATGTGGATGCTACTTTGACTTGTACCCCTACCTAAAAATTGCTTCAGACCAAGTACACCTTTAGGCAATTCCCTAACTGCACGAGCCTCATTCAGCAAGATAATGCATTCTGCCACACTGCAATAATAGTCCAGGAATTATTTGAGGAACATGACAAAAAAAAAAAATTTATTGTTGACTTAGCCTCTAAATTTCCCACACCTCATTCTGACTTGGCATCTGTCTTGGAAATGCTGGACAAGCAAATGTAATTCACTTTGAAACTTACAGGATATAAATGAACTGCTGTTAATGTCTTGGTGCGAGATACCACGGCACAGAGTTCTTTTGGAGTCCATGCCTTGAGAAGTGTTGTGGTGGTACAAGGAGGATCTACACAGTATTAGCCATATTAGATCATATATTGTATCAATATTAGGAAATGTTAATGTTATAGATGGTCTGTGTACTGTACTGTTACAATGTTGTGTTTTTATATATGAAACATTGGTGTAAAATGTTGTTGTTTTTAAATGGAATATTATTTTATTATTTTTAAACTTTTACTTAATCAGTAAAAATATTCATACTGTAACCCATCAACATGTACAGTATGCCGGAAATACTTTGCATTATATGTCTTTTTTATGTTTGAATGTTGGAGTCTCCAGAAATGTTCTTGATATTTTAATATTATGTTTTCACAGGTGCCCTAAATGTTCTCCAGTATTCTCAACAGATGTGCCAAAATGATTTTGACTGAGTGTGGTTGGACTTCATGCATGTTTCCAGGAAAACCTCAGTATTATTGATGAGACAGGGACTCCTGGATGTCAGGCTGAGGGCATGGAATTCTTGAAATATTTAATTGAGGCCTACAAAGTAAAACCAAATGGAAGCTTGCATTTCATTCTTTTTTTTATTATTATTTTAATTGTGCATGTCAATTTGCAATTTGTCACTTTTGGTATTGTCCCCCTGGTAAGCACTGATCCTTATTCATATGCATTAGCTGTTATATCACTGTAATATGTAAGGTAAAGTATATGATATTTTAAACTGGTATGTATTTTTGGACTCTGTGGCAGAGAGGAAAATCATGTCCGTAGCTTGAAAAATATCACTCATCTATATCCACCAGGAACAACAGATAGCTCTCACTGACTACTTAATAATCCACCAGTGAATGACTGTACCTAACATATTATGCAAATTCAATCTCTGGTCACTTGTCAACTTAAAAGTTGACTGCTACAGTTATAAGCTGAGAGCACACCACTCATAAAGAGCACAAACTGTGATTGGGACTTGGCCATTTGAAAAGCAATAAAAAATTCCTGTATGTCTTTGCCTCCACCAGTGCATGTTATTTGGTGTACCATGGTTGAGATGAAGTCCCAGAAAAGTATTTCAGTGAATACATGAAAAAATACTGTAGGAGAACCAAAGAGCACATGAAAGAATATGCATCATTGTTCAACATATGTTTAATAGAAGAAAAGTCCCAGAAACTGGAGCACAAGGTTAAATTTATTTAGGGTTTTCTGATACTAAAGCAAATATAAAATTATATGTACTGGGTTTAAAATATGCATTCACTTAGGGTTTTAATTCAGCTTTACTAAAAGTACCAAGATATATTTGCCTTTGCCAAACTCAAGGCCATTTAGAAATCATTGGACACACAACTAAACTAATGCAGAGTCCAACATCAAACAATTGTATGTACTGTAAGTGCAAGTTACCTTAGCCATTTGGCCAAGGACTGAAAGAAGACGGAACCACCAAGGCACAAGCCTGCCATTAACTAGAGTAGAAGCTGCTGAAACGCCAATGTCAGGCAAGCAAGATTCTAAATCACCATGGACCAAAAATCTGTTGTTCAACAAAGAAGCCCCTATTCCAAAAATGACATTTTTTTGCAGCTAATCCCATGAAAAAAGCAGAAGCCTTCTAGAGGAAGTTTTTATGCAGGATTAAAGGTGGAGAAGGTAAAGAACACTGTACCATGTTTTAAGCATGGTGGTGGTAGCGTCACCTCTGTGGTGGCTTTGCTGCCAGTGGATCTGGTGCATTGCACAAAGTTGATTGAATAATGAATCAAGGAGGACATTCTGTGCTTAAAAATTCGGTTTGGGCTAGGAAACCAACACACTGAACTGAGCACTAACAATTATACCAAAAATGGGTGGTCAAATATCTAATCAAGGTTCTGCCAGAAGCCATTTGATTGCTACCAAAAGTGTGTATGATGATGGGTTTTCCCTATAATTTAGATTTAGTTTGTACAAGCATTCTACCTGAGAAAAAGGCCAGTTCAAAAAAATTTTTGCAAGCACATTATTGCCATGCCATTCATGTTAATGATGAGTTTATCTAAATTTCTAAATGCCACCAATTCTTATCTAACCAGAGTCTATGCTACTAGTGAAAAAATTATGTCAGCACTATTATAAAACAAAACTTAACATTAAGTCATAAATGGTAAAACAGCAGTCTTTTTTCCAGATTTTTTTATTTTGGGTAGTTGACGCCTATAAGTTGAGCAGTTGACACCTACAGTATAGTGCTCACTCAACATCGCTGAAGTGTTATAATTGTAATCCCTCGCTGTATCACAGCCCGCCAGAGCAATGTTATTAGCCCTAAATGATGGTATTGTATTATGTGAAGTGTTTGAAGCATCGCTGTGTTTGTGTTCCAGGAATTTTTTCCTCGCTGTGCCTTTTGGATCACCTCTCATTTGGTGTTCTGGTACAAATTAAATACTGCTTAATAATTTGTTTGCAGTTCAGAAAAGTTTCTTTATGTGTGTTAAGCTTGAAGTTAATTAAAGGAAGAATTATTGCTTGATGTGTCTGCCATGTCTTGTTATCCTTACTGACGTGGGGGAGCCACGGTCAAACATGCACACGCGATGGTTGTTAAAAAGTTCTCTGGTTATTTTCAGCAATAAATAAATAAATAAATAAATAAATAAACTTTTGGTCAGTCCCTCTGTGTCATGTACATTACATCACGTGCATCCAAAGATCAAAAGTCATTAGCATGTATGTCTTATAGAGACCCAGAGATCAACAGACAACAGGGGAGCACAATATCTTTAAGTTAGAACAAATGGGTTCTAGTGAGCCATATGAACTATTATCGTAATAAGGAATAAGGAATCACAGAAAGGAGGTGGATTTCTGGACATATGACATAGAACAAAGAGAAATATAAGAGATAGAGATATAGAATAGTTCACACAATGTGTTTACAAATAATTTAACAGATCCCCCACAAGGTCAGCAACATATTAAAGTCTGTGACTGCAGAATCAGATTTTAATATTTTTTTTCTTTTTTAATCAGATTTTTTTCTGTGAAACATACTATTTAAAAAAAAAAACTTTTTCTTTCTTTCTTATATTCTTAGTCTTTTATCCAGCTTTCTGTCAATTTAGTTATTTTGTTAAGTCATCTTAACTAACTAACTCTCCCCATCATGCTACAGCTAGCAAAGGCTAAGTAAAGCTAGCAAAAGCTAGGTAAAAGCTAGCAAAGGCTAAGTAAAGCCAGACAGCTCAACACAAAGATCACCAGGATTGGATGGTGTCTCTTTTGATTAACAGGGGAAAGAGAAACACCATCCCACCTACAGTACACAGAGATCACACAACAATACTCCACACTTACCTCTCTCGGTTATCCCAGACATGACAGCTGTAGCATTACACTGATAATCTGGCAGCCTCTGCATGACAATCTTCAAAAATAAATGTTTGCTGTTTTTTTTTTTTTTTTTTTTATCATCTCATGGAGAATCACTTTGTGTTATGTTGTCTTATGCTGTCTTTTTGGTCTTTTGTATAGTTCTTAGACAGTTTTGTTAATTTATGGTGTTAACTTGTTGTCTTAGCTAGTCAGCTAATTAGGTGTCTTAGTTAGTTTTGTTAATTTATGTTGTATGTAGCACCTTGGTCTTTGGTTTCACTGTGTACTGAACGGTATATGGGTGAAATGACAATAAAAGCCTACTTGACTTGACATGACAAGAGGGCCACAGAAACTTATCTGTTACTTTACTTTAAGAGTTTTAATAGATAGATAGATAGATTACTTACAGTAAAATATGTGGTCCATCTAATGTAATGGGTATGCCTGAAAAAGTAAACTAAAACTGAAAAAAATATATATATATAATTATAAATATAAATATATATATAATTGTTTTTTCCCTCAATATATTAAGTTATCTTTATGATCAAGATTCAGTCCAGATTGATTTTGCAATTTTGTAATTAACTCCACAAGTTTGTCAGGGAATCAGTGGTCAACCTAGGTTATGCTGATGCTGATGTTTTGTCTAATTGAATGTTGAAGGGCTGGCTGTAGCTGATTAGTAGTAGCTGCACTAATAGAAATGACCACCAGGACTATCTTTAAACAGATATTATTTTTGTGATATTATAGGTCTTAATAATGAGTTACTTGAATGTACAGTATGATGAGACAAAACAATGTATATTTACTGCATCCAAACAGCAGGTGGCAGCAATAAAGACCAACCGTTTAATTAGCCGCAATCCGGGGGTCCAGAAGAAGACAAACACGGAAGCGTGTGTTCAACATATTCTTCATTTATTGCTATGATATTTGTATTAAGGATCAGACTGGAAGTTTTTAGGAAAACCAATTTACTAAACTTTCTCGCCATACAAAACGACGCAAAATTCTTTAACGGTAAGGAGAGTCTTGACGTATAACAAAATGTCTGTGTGATCCAAAAATTTGGTAAGATTGGATCAGAATTAATTCTGAAATTTGGTAAAACTGATATTACAGAAGAGCAAGAGTGGCATTTCCCATAAAAACTCATTTAGTGTGAGTGTAGCTCACTTCTGGAGTGAAATAAGTGACTACTTTTTTAGTAATTAATATATAAATGAATGAGTTTTTACATGCTTTAAGGTATAAAATTGTAAATTACAAAAACATAAATTAAATAAATGAATACCTCTACAAATTGCATATCCCTTACCCTAACCCATGTTATCCAGTTGATGCTTTTTATTACAGCATAATAACAAGTTTCTGAGTCATTATTCTGAAATAAAGACAATTAGCAAGCATAATTACTTTTTCAGATGTTACTAATGCTTTATAAAACTCTAAGAAATATTTCTTCAGTTGTGACTTCTCAAGGCCAGAAAAGCCCCAAGGCGTCCCAAGGCGCTTTATGTTTAACATAAAATACATTGCAAATGATGCAGAAGTTATTTAATAGCACAGCCAATATCAAAAACAGAAACATGTTCCTGTACCAAATGTGACCAAATGACCGGCTTTTAAATCTGTGCATTGATAACAATGACTCTGAGTAATAAATGTCCACTATAAGAACTGGCTAACACTTTTAACCCTAAAATAAAAAAGGCAACGGCCATGAATGTTAGTATTTGTAGTTAAAAGCAACTAAAATCAGAAATTTTGTTTTAGGGAAATTCCATGTATAAGTAAACCTTACCAAAGCACAAAAAGAAGGAAAACGAGAGAGAAGCCGGCCAGAAAAAAAGTTGCCAACAATAACTTTTGATCCAATAACTTCACGTGTAGTTTTTCATAACTAATTTTTCAGTGGTTTTATGTTAACATTCACTATTCAAGTGCATTCTATATGTAATATGTAGATGAGTCACATCCATCTGGAATTTTCTTCAGGATCAATAAAGTATCTATCTATCTATCTATCTATCTATCTATCTATCTATCTATCTATCTATCTATCTATCATCATGCAGAAATGTCACATAAAGCCACTCACTTATTGTCTATACCGCTTTATCCTGTATACAGAGTTGTGGGGGTGTCTAGAGCTTACAGTATCCCATGAGACTCCCATGAGCACAAGGCTGGGTGCCAATCTATCTCAGGGCACACATATACACACAGTGATAGTCACATGCTCATTTACACACTATGGGCAATTTGGATACACCAGTCATCCTAATTTGCATGTCTTTAGAAACACTCTGAGGAAACCCACCAAGCGCGGGGAGAAAATTCTAACTCCATGCACACAGACACGAGGACGGAATCGAACCCAGAATCTGGAGGTGCAAGGCGACAGCGTCAACCACTAAGCCCCTGTGCTGTCTCATGTAAAGCCAGTTTATCCTTAATAATTTATTTAAAAAAAAAGTTTTACATTTACAAATTTGTGTTCATTCAGGTCTCTTTGATTGATGAATGTAATACTTTTTGTATTCCTTAAAACCTTGTAAAAATTTGTCTGTTTTATTTCAGATTCACAACACTCATCAAATGCTTTACATTTTCAGGATGTAAATGAGTACATGAACTTTGAGGCTTTGTTTGTTTTTAGAGAACAGATTCCATTACACAGTATACAAGCTAATTCGGTGAAAGGAAAAGGCGTTTGTATAGTATTATCTGAACTAATAAAAAAAAAATTAAAAGCATGACTCGATAATTGAAGACAAAAACCTTGACTCTGTTTTGCATGTGTGTGTGTTTAGGCCCGCCATCTGGCTGTGGCGGTCCATCTAATGTAATGGGCAGCCTGAAGTCTGGATGCCAGAAAGAGGATGCAGCTGTGGAGTATGTCTACTGCAGAGGTGCTGTCACTGAGCTGCTTAAATATGGGCCCAGAGATCTGCACACAGCTACCAAAAGCTCTAACTCACCACAAGTACTCATCCTCATTATCCCAGGTAGGCAAAAAGCCGGTTTCCAAAATGTACATACATTTTTCGTAGTCAAAAAAAAAAAAAAAAAGTTCATATTTACTGTTTTGGCCATTCAGTATAATCTTTTAAATTCTATGGAATAAGATAAAAAGTCAAAGTAAAAAAAAAAAAAAAAGGAAGTCTCTTACCTAAACGTAAGTCACTCTGGATAAGGGCATCTGCCAAAATGCCGTACTGTAATGCCAAACTGTAATGGAATAAGAAATTAATAATTTAACCAGTAAGAGAGGGAGAACATGAAGAATGCAAGTATTAGTTTTAAACTCATTGTGTGGCGTTGGTCCCCCTCCTTAGTGACCTGGTCAAAGACTTTTTCAAAAAAAAAAAAAAAGCAATACGTGTGCGTATGTTGAAAAGCATGCAGCTGCACAATTAATCACAGTTTGCACCTGTGCAATAATTTAATCTCAGTGCTCCAATGTATTGAATGTAATATATGTATAGTAAGAAATTAATGTTTGCTAATGATTTGAGTATTTTTTTAAAATACTTTTTAGGTGATGAATAAATATTGTCTATTTTTTGTACAATACACGTGAGGTATTGCCGTGATTTGTTCACATCTACGAATGTTCATAGAACCGCAGGTGGTTCGTATCTGTGGAAATTCGTAACCCGAATGTTCACAAGTTGGGATATTCTCAGTATGTTTGTTTTTTTTGTAATCATATTTTGCAGCTCTGATTACAGGCCACAAATGTAATTTAACACTTAAATTATTGATATACTTTAATAAATTTTAGCCTTTTGGACAGATCCATATCGCACTACTTGGAACGTAAATGTAGCCCTCGAAATGGTCAGACAGTACACAGTCCAGCATAAGACACGAAGAGGCCAGAGACAAACACTACAGTCTGGGGTGTGTTGACATGCGACTGGCCGAAACTGCAACTACAGTATAAATAATTCCACCGCTATTGTGGATGACAGTGCAGGGCCTCTGACAGACTTCATAATCTGTGTGTTGATTGGAATGACATAGTAGGTGCATTTATAGGCTAATTGAATAGACTGACTGTCTTATTGTCTGATAGTCTTATGACTATACTATTAGTATTCTGTGAGCAAATGAGTAAATGGGTGACATCAGACAGTTACAAAGGGAACAGCACATGCAGCCCTCCTGTTCATTATAAACATCTACAGTATGTAACTTTATGTAATCTTTATATGCAAAGATATTTTAATTTCTCAGCAATGAGAACGCTCACGTACCTCTTTTTTTCCTGTTCATGAGGCACATAGCGTGTTCAAGATGCTGCTACTTAAAAACCATTTCACAGGCCAAGATGCAAATTTAGTTCAGAGTAAAAACAAAGCTTTATAAAATCATTGCTCATCAGAGCTCATTGTATGTAAGATCTTGTTTACGGTGATCTTTGAAGTTTATTAAAATCTCCTAACTTCATGAAAGAGACTTTTTTATTGCTTTTCCAGAAACCCAGGAGAGTTTATTGGGGGGGTTGAGGGGATGGTGGAGGGTGACAAAACAAAACGCAGATGAGTTTACACAGCACGTAATCTGTGTTTACTTTTATTAGGAAGGAAATGTTTTTGGCAGGTTAAAGTTACTAAAGTGTTTTCAGACCCATTCGTATCCCAAGAACTTTCCACAGACAAATATGAATTATTAATTCTTGATAGGCTGTCATATACCATTCATCGTATCACGTATGATTTACCGCAGAGCCTCGTGTCATGATTAACGGAACGAAATGGAAGAGTTTACTTCACTAAATACCTGTCAGCTGTACTTTTCTCCTTTCAGTCAGTTTTTTTCTTCATTATTGTTTGTGAAGATGATTTTGCATTCATAATAGGTTAAATTCTTAACACAGTTATGAATTAATTAATGCTTAGTAATTATCATCTCTACTTGATCTGTTGTCTAAGCAAATGTATTATATAAAGAAAATTCCTTGATTGTGAAATTACAGCGAGGCCTTGCAGATGATGTATCTTTAAAGGAAAAATATTTCACAGATTTTTATAGGTTTACAAATAAAATAATTATCTATCGTTTATACAGTGTATATGATTGGCTCTTCAATTTACTCTCCTTCAAATCAATCAAATTGCGGTGCTGTGATTTCCTTCATGCCTCGCTGTAAGACCTCATTTTCAAAGGGCTTCTTTGTCCGTCTCTATAACTAAAAATAGAAAGTGCAGTGATGTAATCTCTACCCAGTTCTAATTCCATGTAATAATTTGGATCATATACATTTAGCACATGTCGATACAGCTTACAAGTACTTTTTTAGGCATTGAGCCTCTTAATGGCTACAGGTGCCATTAAGAGAAAGCCCGCTCAGGCTGATGACCTTAACGATGGGTGCATCGAGCGCCTGCTTTTCTTCAGCTCTGAATGTCACTGAGCATTTTTCTCAAAGGACTCTTTATGGCCTTCTGAGAACGTGTGTGAAGGGCTGTTATTGTAGAGCCTGTGCCCTTTTCCCTAGAGATAACAGCAATAATCACCATCTTCTCCCCAGAATCAACTCACCTTGTCTTACAGTGTTTCATATCCGTCATAGCGGGAGCGCAGGTGCTGAGGTTTTAATGTGTTACAAAAAAACATTGCATGAACCTCTTTGAAAGGGGTAAGACAAGTTACGGGAACATAGTAACTTAAGCTCAGTAAAACACTTTACTGTAGAACACTCATGCATGCTTTGTCAGTTTATGGCCGGTACATTCTTACCTATCAGGTATTGATTTTTTTTTTTTTTTTTTTTTTTTGTGGCATTGAACAATGGTCAGGGTTACATCAAGTCAAGTAAAGCTTTCTTTTTCCTTTTCTTTTATCTGTGCTGACATTACTAAATATCTGTCATGCTGTAAAGTTGGTGAAAAACATTAATTTTATCTTATCAAATCTTTGAACTTAGTGTTATAAGCTTCGTTCCTAACTTAGTTATACACATAGACTTCATAAAAGGTGTTACTTTATTCTCATGTGTGTGTGTGTGTATTTTTTTTTATATAATATTTAGAAAAATTCATCAGTCTCCAACTTCATTTATAAAATTGGTCAATCATCCACCATGCCTGGACCAATCAATACCCGTGTTTAATTTACAAACCCCGTTTGTAAAACATACAAAGTTGGGATATTTTCTAAAATGAAACATGAAAAAATAAAAACAATACAAAAAATTGTGAACACTACAACACATTTGGGATGATGCAAATTAAGGGTGAAAAGTTTGGTGATATTCGCGCTAAACAGTGATATTCAAGCTATAATAACCAGGTGAATTTAACCTGTAACAGGTGAGGGTATCATGCAGAGCTGCGAATCACTCAATATGATATTATCACAATACCTAGGTGCCAATTGAATTAAAATCACGTTTCTGTTAGTATAATGATTTTATAAATGTGCCATTTCGATATATATTTTTTTAAGTTGTCATACTGTAATTTAAAAGTTTTATACCTTAGCTTCACAAATGAATTGAACATGAGTAATTAAATCTAGCATATTCAGTATGACATTAGGTTTACTACCACAGGCCTTCAAAGTCTCAAGCGTGTCTTGAGCAATTGTGAGCAGACGTGCTGCTTCTAACTTGGCACCACATGGCTTCTAATGAGCGGGCTTCAAGACTAATTCGCTTGCAGAATTTGGAGTAAAAGGCAGATCAGAGTCTTTTTAACCCACGCAACTTTTGATAATGTAACACCATAAAAATGCATTTCAGTTCCGCCACTCAGACATTGCCGCACTCAGTACAGAATCGGTTAAATCCAACGTGATCGGTCAGGGCTGATAAAAATGAAAAAGAGCTCTGGCTAAATCATTTAAAAATCAACTTTAATGTGGTGATACATGAATCGGCATGTAAACAAATCGCCGTTCATAACTGAGTAAATTTTTGATTCAATCTCTGGTGTCATGTTAGCGTCTTAATGGAGCTTCTAAGTCACAGATTGGTCATGGCTCATCATGACCTTCAAGCCCTCAGTTGGCATTGCATGAAAAGCTGATATACTCAATACAGTCTCATGGGCTTGGGAGGTCTTTAGGAACCTGTGATCATTTGACACAGGATGGAGCGATCATCAGTTGAGCATCAGTTGATTTCTTGTGCATTTCAAGCAGTCGGTTATAAAAAAAAATAACCACTGATTTTAATTGCTAAAAAAATCATTAAAAAAAAAAACAAGCCATGTTGCATATTTTTTCTGTGCACATGGACAACTTCTGGATAGCAGGAATGCATATGAGTATAATGCAGATAACCGTGCATGTTCACAACACAGTTGTGTACGGCTAACCTGAACTAGCAATATAGTTCTATGAATAAATTAAGAGTTTAATTAGAAGTGTTAAATTTGTTTTAAATACACCATAACATAAGATACAAACTCAGTTTGACTTAATGGGACTCAGAGCTTCATATGAGTCTCAGCTGAACTTTGGCATGCATTTTTTGCACGGAACAAGGGTTGTGGAATTTGGCCCTAATTTCTTACATAGCACTTGTATTCTGGGTGACAAACTTTATGGTAGGTGTGCAGAGCCGGAAAGCTTATAACTACTAAGGCCTTGGTAATGTACATATTCCCCTCAATTTTTATTTGTTTTTTATTTATTTCTTTGACTAGCAAAGGAGCACTGTGCAGTTAAACCGATTATTAATCGATAATTGACTGGCTTACTCAAACTGATGATCAATTATGGAATGTTACAAACTCCGATCACTAGCATAGATTGCCTGATTTTGCATCAAGAAATGAAATCATAAAGGGTAAAGATATGCATCAGCTATAAGCACAAGAGACACAGAGTGGGTCAAGGCGCTTGAGCTTGTCTCCCATGAACTGAAATACAGTGGAAATGTGTGTTATGGTCAGATAAGTTTCAGCTAGTTTTGGGGAAAAAGGACGGATGTCAAGGTCAAGGTCTCACTGCCAAAGATAGCACGGACCCACCAGACCTGTAATTGGTGAAAAGGGGCAAAAGCCATCATCTGGCGTGATATGGGATATCAAGTACACGTGGCAAAGGTCTTTCACACATGTATGAACTTACAACTGGCATGTATGGGGATTTAAGAAAGACAAATTCTGTAATCAGTATGACAAAGTTCATGCTTATTTTAGCAAGACCATGCCAAGCCTCATTCTGCATGCCCTACACCAGTGTGACTTCATGGACATGGATTGTTTGGCGCATCTTGAAGAAGAGAATCGGGCAACAGATTTCTGAGAATCTATGGACTAATATCAAGCAAGAATGGGCAAAACATTCATGTGCAAAACAGTTTTATTGTTTCCCGAATGATTAACAAGTGTGCTTAAAAGGAAAGGTTACATACCAGAGTGGTATACATATCTCTCTCTTTTACTCATTTTTCTTAAATGTGTTGCAGGTATCACATTATTACTATAACTACTACAGTAAAGTTGGTATTTCTGTATATTGAAGATGTTTGAGAAAAAAATATTTGGGTGATATGAAGGATGAGTAATAGAACACATCAAGATGGTTTTTGGAATTTTTGTCTCTGTTTGTTTGTGCACGCATCATGTAAAAACTACTGAATTAATTTTGAGGTAACACATATTGTATGGGATATCACGCCCTCTAGTGTCCTGGCTGAAGCCACCTTTATTCACGCCTTAAAGGCAGTCAAACCTGTGGTGACGTAGGTGTAGCCTCGCCTACCCTTATAAACCCTCATCACCACGGTTGACTCTCAGTTCTTATGCTGTTCACCTCGCTGTGAACACCTTGTTGGGTAGAGTTTTCTAGCTGCTGTTAGCAACTCTACGTTAAAATCAGCTCAACTGTTCTTGTTGGTGCTAGCGACAGCAACCTCAATTGGTGAGTCGTCTACCCACGGAGCGGTGATTTTAAGTGCATTGTCAGTAAGTGTTAGCTACATCTCAGTCTGGTTGGCTTCTGTTTAGCTAGGCTAACGGTGCCAACTATCGCGAGCATGGAAGCTACAGTGGCAAAGAAGACGTCCGCTATTCGCCCCTGTCCTCAGGGATGTGGCTTCTCTTTGCACGAGATTGACCCGTCTGCTTGGGAATTCTCCATGCTACGAGAGCGCTAGCCGAGCCCGAGTCATGTGTGCTCTGTCACCAGCTCCGGCGTTCTACGCTAGAAAGACGGGTCAAATTTGTGGAGAGAACACTAGGGAAGAATACGGTTGCTCAGCAAGACCCCCTCCTCTTCGAATTAGCAGTCCCGGTTTCTGCTGAAGAGGAGTTTGCGGCAGAAGTCCCCGCTTTTAGCTGGGCAGAGCAAATGGAATATTTTGAGGGGTCGGAGGACAGTGAGCTTTCCTACAGCGCCGGCGAGCAGCCGGGCTATGAGGAGCCTGCTTTCCAGGAGGATGACGTGCTCGACATCGGTCTGGAAACGTACGGCTTGTCGGAGTACGAACAGGAAACTCTACCGTCGGCTCAGAGCTCCGGTGCTACTACGTTAGCAGCTCGAGACGACAATTTAATTTTTCGCTCTCTACCGATGAGCACCCGAGAAGTTGGAGGTGCAGTGGCTCTCCCCACAGCTGGCTCAGAAGCCGTCGAGGTTCTCTGGATTTTTTCTTCCTCCGGAACCGACAACGGTTAGAAACAGCTTGCCAATGTTTCTCGACTTTGTCGGTGAGCTAACGGCGTCATGGAGCAAGCCGCTGTTGACCCGGGTAACAGTACCAGGCTATGGTCAGTATTTAGAGTTGGATGGAACGGAGAAAGCAGGGCTAGTTGGACCACCGTCGATGGAGCCGTCTTTGGCTGTTTATTTGGCACCTTCGCATAACCACGGGGTGTCTGGTCCTACCGTCCTTCCATCCAAACACTGCAGATTCTCTTCCGCGCAACTCGAAAAAATTTACCGCGCTCAAGCGACCACCGCCCGGGCGCTGAATTCTGTCACGCTGCTCCAGACGTATCAGGCGATGCGTTTAGCGGAGCTCGGCACCGCAGGACAGCCCGGTATGTGAGCTGCTGAACGAGGTCAGGACCGCGACAGATTACATTTTGCGCATGTCTCACGGCTCTCTCCCTCGGCAAAGGCATGGCTAGCGCCGTGGTGGTGCAGAGGCATCTGTGGCTCACGCTTTCAGATATCCCAGATAGGGACAGGGCCGTCTACCTATATGAACCGCTGTCCGCTGAGGGTTTATTTGGCCAGTTGCTGGATGCCATTCAAACAAAGTTGGATGTCAAGAGAAAGCAGGTGGAGGCGTTGCGAGACATCCTCCCGCGACGAGAAGCGAAGCCCAAACAGGCTCGAAAGGTGATCACCCCGCAGCTCCTTCCTAAGCGGCCACCGCCATCAGCTAGCGTGGGCTCTCGCCCGATGAAACAGCGACCTCCCGGTCAAAACCCGCGTCAGTCAGCCTGGAACAGGGGCCCCCCACCGGGCCCCCGGAAGGATTCAGCAGCCAGGAGGAAGAATCCACACTCCTCCTAGCTCAGAGATTAAAGGGAGAGGAGCTCTGGCAGCAGGGAGACACTGTTTCTCCTCTCTCAAAGCCGCCCAAGAGGCCGCTAAGTTATGTTCAGGGAATCAGTCTCTGTTTCAGTAGTTCTGTCTCACATTTGAACTCTGGGGGTTCTCAGTAAACATGCAGAAAAGCTCACTGACTCCGAGTCTGCAGTTTTCATTCCTGGGTCTGGAGATATGCTCCGTTACCAGCCGAGCACATCTGTCAGAGCACAGAATAGCCGCGTTTCAGCGCTGCCTTGCTCACTTTCAGTTGCAACACAAACTTTGTTTCAGAGTATTTTTACAGTTGTTGGGAATGATGGGCTCTATGATCGCGGTGGTGCCTCTTGGGCTGCTGAACAGCTGGGTGCGCTCTCACCGCCTATGTGCGGCGCGACACCTCAACAAGAGTCTGACAGTAACTCCGTCATCATGTCAGCTCTTCGGCCCTGGAGGGAACCCAGGCTTTTATGCCAGGGCTCTCCGATAGGCAGTGTTGTATTGCAAAGTGCTGTCTACAGGTGCCTCTCTGAGCAGCTGGGGCACTCTGTGCTGGGGGTCGATGCACTGGCACACTCATGGCCCCCAGCTCTATTGTATGCTTTCCCTCCAGTAGAACTGATTCTGCCTGTCACAGAGAGGGTGCGCCAGCAGGGCCTGTCCCTAATCCTGGTGGCTCCTTGGTGGCCGGCAAAGTCGTGGTATGCAGAGATATTCAGCCTGCTAGCGGCAGAACCTTGGAAACTTCCTCTCCTCAGGGACCTTCTGTCTCAGGCAGGGGGGAAGTGGTTCACCCACGTCTCGATCTGTGGAACTTGCATGCTTACCTGTTGAAAGGTCCAATTTGAGAGCTAAAGGGCTACCTCCAAATGTGATCGAGACAATTCAGAGTGCTCCGGTCTCGCCCACTAGAGGTTTATATGCTTACAAGTGGCGGGTTTTTGAGCAGTGGTGTCAGGAACGTAATGTTCTTCCATATCAGTGCTCCATGGTGCAGGTTTTGTCTTTTCTACAGGAACTGTTAGAAAAAGGCCTTTCCTTCTCTACTATTAAAGTGTACCTGGCGGCTATATCAGCCTGTCATGTTGGCTTTGATGGAGTGTCACCCGGGGCTCATCCGGTGGCAGTGCGATTTTTAAGAGGAGTACGACGTCTGCGACCCACTGTGAGGTCCAGCGTCCCATCTTGGGATTTATTGTTAGTGATTGAGGCCCTCTGTGGCTTTCCTTTTGAGCCAGTTGAGTCTATAAATATGAAAATTATTTCATATAAGACAGCACTCCTTCTTGCTTTAGCGTCTGCTAAACGAGTGGGTGATCTCCACTGTGCATCCATCTTGTACGTAGTTTGCTGCTAATGGTTTAAAGGCTACTCTACGGCCAAACACGGCCTATGTACCTAAAGTGGTCTCCACTGATTATAGCTCTATGGTTTTTGACCTTTATAGCTTCTGCCCCCCTCCTTTTGCGTCTGAAGAGCAGGGAAGATTGCATAATTTGTGCCCTGTACGTGCACTACGCGTCTACATGGACCGTACAGTAAATATGCGCATGTGTGATCAACTGTTTGTCTGCTTTGCCAGTCCAGTAAAGGATAAAGCACTGTCTAAACAGCGGCTTTCCCATTGGATTGTAGAGGCTATTACATTAGCTTATAGCAGCAAGGGTGTCCCATTGCCTCAGGGTGTGAAAGCACATTCAACAAGAGCTATGGCAACATCGTGGGCGCTGTTCAAAGGCATATCCGTGGGTGATATCTGCGCGGCAGCCAGTTGGTCCTTACCGCACACTTTTATCCGGTTCTACCGTCTGGATATAACGGCCCCCCTCGGTGGCCCATTGTGTCCTCTCTGCGGGGTCCATGATGCAGTAGAGTAGCTATCAGGTTTCTTAGTAACTTTGGTAGATGCTCAGCGGGGCGTGAATATATGTCCCATACAATATGTGTTTTAGGAACGAGGTATAACACATTGCTGCCCCGCCTCTCAGTTACACTCGGCGAAGAGTGGCTGTCGAACTGAGAGTCAAATGTGGTGACGAGGGTTTATAAGGGTAGGCGGGGCTACACCTACGTCACCACAGGTTTGACTGCCTTTAAGGCGTGAATAAAGGTGCCTTCAGCCAGGACACTAGAGGGCGTGATATCCCATACAATATGTGTAGTACCTCGTTCCTCTCCCTCAGGGAACAGAGGTTACAGTCATAAACATTCGTTTCATCACCTCGGTCCACAGGAAGAGAAGATATGCTAATTTGTAATTTAAATGGAGAATGCCCTTATAGCATGGAAAAATCATTAGTTCATCTAAAAATTCAAGATGGCGCGTATGAGTGTGCCGTTGAAATCTACTTAATAAACACAATCTCACAGTTTCTTACACAAGTTCATTCCAAAATTCAACTCATGGCGTAATTAATTTTTTTAAAACGAGCATACAAGTATTCCATTAAATTCCATGTGAATGAAGGGCACATCTAGTAACTAAATACATTAAAGTTGGTCAGTAAAAACATCTTTTGTCAGTTACATAAAAGATTAAAATAATTATCAAATAAATCATTTTTATTTTTCATAAATTTTGGAAAATATTGCAACTTTTCCAGTAATGGACTTGTATTCCATTAGTACTCCGACAGTACTACTTACTACTGTACTTACTTGCAAATTAGAATGTCTTTGGCACAGCAAAAGGATAGTATTGTAGATATGGATTATACATTAGCATTGATGTTACAATTGATTTCCGCTCTAACCAAGAAAAAAGAATTAATGTACACTTACCAGCCACTTTATTAGAAAGCCTGTATTACTAGTGGGTAGAGCCTTACTTTGTTCTCTTAGAACAACCTTGTATTTTTTGTAGGTTTTCAACAAGGTGTTCAAAATCTTTGAAATACTGGGTTATGTTAATTGCATCACATTATTTTTGCAGCTACATGTTTATGCTGTGAATTTCCAACTTTATCACAGGATGCATAATCACGCCGGGAGAAGCATTTGTTAAATGGTGCCTGTAAAGGAATGCACATGATGAGCAACAATACTCTGGCCTTGTCCATATGTCTACAAACAGAGTTTGTTCTATGCTTTTTGTCCTTTTGTTCACATGTAAATGATTTAAGATGGCTGAAAATTATTTGGTCCTCCTGGAAAACTCCATGGTAAACATATTTAGAAACCCAGTTGGCGTATCGCCTGTGCCAGAGAGTGAGAACAATTTTCAGACTTCTTATTGGCCAACGTGTCTTTACAGTTACGGTTATATCTTCACCTATTGGTTCAGCATGCTTTGGCAACGGTGTTTTTGTGTTTTAAATGATCCTTGATTGTTATAAAGAGGCGTGTGCCAAAAATCATTCTCCACAGCATTACACCGTCAGCCTGAAGTGTTGACATAATGCAGGTTGGATCCATAAGTTCATGCTTTTAAAATTGAAATTGATCAGGAACGTTTGGAAATTGGAACCAAGGAATGTAAAAAAAAAAAAGAAGATTTTTTTTAGTTCCACAATTATAAAGAGTTGCCTTGCTGTCAGCTCAAACCAGTCTGGCCATTCTTCACTGACCTTTCTTTCAACTGGTTTTTCCACCAGAACTACCACACACAGGATGTTTTTTTTTTTCCCCACCATCCTTAAAAACCGTTATGTACAAGTGGTTCAGCGGTTTCTGAAATACCCAAACTAGTCCATCTGGTTCCAACAACCATGTCATGGTCAAAGTCACTTAAATCACCTTTTTTCCACATTCTGCTGTTTGATTTGGAGTTTAACTGGTACTCTTGCATGATTGTATCTGAGTGATTGTAAGCATTGCACTGTTCTGTTAGATAATTGCATGAATATGGAAGTGTACAGGTGTTCCTAAATTAAGTGGCTGGTAAACATATGATAATATTGGTATATGTTTCGACAACAAAGTTTCACTGTAGATTATCTGGTTTAGGAAAAAAAATGATTTTAAGAATGAAAAAAATTTAAGAAGAAAGATCTTCTTGATCAAATGTGAACGTCTTGATAGACTCCGTAAATCTTCCTGCTGAGTGCCTTACCATTTATCAGTTATTAAATGTGATCAAGTTTTTTTTTTTTTTGTGTTGAGACAAAAAATGCAGTACTGTCAACAATAAAGTCTTGTGTAAGTTTTAAATGTAAGGGTTCGGCTAGCTAGAATGTCAAACCTTTGATGTCCCATATCTCTAAACAGCTCTTCACCCAGGGAGAACTTGTAATACTAAGGTCACAAAATGTTAATAATATATCGAATGGCATGAACTTTATTCTTGTTAAAACCTAATTACTTTAGAGGTAGTATAATTGTTTCCTTGTAAATGTTATGATGTTTTATATTAATGAGCTGTTTATAGACAGCATGCAGAGTTTTACCCCTGCCAGACTGATAAGTTTAATGACTTGTTTCATACAGATTTCTGTGTTTCGTGCAGAGTATCTCCGGTTATCTCCATTCTTATCAGACCAAACACAGGGAATTTCAACCTTTTAGATGTCAGGTATTTCCCCCAATGGGATCAAATTCCAGTTAATCAGGAGAGCCTGAGAGTAGCGATAGGATCTGTGCCCAGATGAATTGACATTCCTTTTTGGTTGCAGTTAACTTTAGATGCATAACACCCATGCTGATCTGTTGGATCACTGAATAGCCACAGCTTATCATAATTGTCTTGAGATATGTTTAGCTCTGCATGACCACTACTGGGAGATAACCAATGCTGATAGTTTTACCATCGAGACACAGCTGGTGTTTGTAATAAGTATTGTAGCATAGTACTAAAATTCAGTGTGTGTGTGTGTGTGAAAATGTTTTACATTTAAATAATTTCACTGTTGCCCTTAACAGCATGAATAAATGCTGCCAACATATGTTGTGCATACTTGATGGATGACTATTATTTTACTTTTTTTTTCTCATCATTTGAAAATTAAGCAGTTTAAAATCTTTAAGCATTGTTAAGCTAGTCATAATTTGTTGGTAGTGGGGAGGGGATGTGAGAGAAGAGTAACTTGTTATAGCTCATATTAAAGCCATAAAGATGTTCAGAGAGTTTGGAATGGCCTCTACAGATGGTTTACATTTATAAGAACCTGATGTGCAAGGCACTCACTCGACCAGCTGCTTCCAATAACCTTCAGTATCACATTGTTTGATAATTCATAATGATCTTACAAAGAATCCTTCTAGTCTTTCCTCAGTTCCCCATATACTATCTATAAGGGTGTTGCTATGAGGTCTCCTTCCTCTTTTCCAATCACTGAAGACCTACAGATCGAGGGCCCGCTCAATCAATCTAACTAAAATAATGTCTTTTAATAATGATTGAAGCATGAAGAGTTTTTTTTTCTTCTGTTTCTTTTTTTCTTGTTCATTTTCCTAGAACATGGAAAATATATGGAGTGCCCTCATCATTCCTTGCGGTCCTTCCTCCCACCAATTTTTCTTTTTTTCTCTGCTTAAGCCTCACACTTTTCTGTTGCTAGGCTTTTTTTTTATAAAATAAAATTCTTACCATCCATCTGTTCTTGCAAAATGTGGTGCTGCAGTAAACAGCAATAAGAAACACCCTGGATAATGAACAGTGAGTTGATGTGAGTCTAGAGTTTTCTGAAACTGAAGTTTTCTCTATTCTGGCTAATGGAATAAATAAAATATACCACTTTATCGTCCCATAAGGTCAAACACACAAGGTCCCATATTTGACTATTTCTCCAACACACTAACATGGATCTCAGACGTGTGTTTGTTAGTACTCCAGGTGAAATACCCCTCAGGTATTGCATTTTTTTTATACGTCAAACAACCCAGTTCGTCATAAAGGGAAATACGCTGTTTCTATATGTACAGTATGGGAGGAGATCTACTTGTATGACATCACATTAGGGGGTAAATTTAATTGGCTTGTTTAAACAAACAAGGCTAATACAAAAATGTAAACGGGTCAAAAGTAGGGATTGTTTTTTTTCCCCCTCACATGTTTTGTAGTGCAAAAACGATTAAAAACTGAATTTCCCATAACAGGTCTACTTTAACCAAACTTCATCCATTATAGTGTAAGTATTGTCGAAAATATATGACTTTATGTTGTAATTATTTTATATTTTAGGATGCTTTTCAGGGGGATGTGATCTATTTTTTAATAGACACATCATGCACCTCTGAAGTAATCCCCTTTATCCCTGCTCTCATCTGGAAACATACAGAATTGTGAATTTAAAGAAGAGCCCTCAGAGATAAAGCTGTCTATCAGAAGATCTGGCCATACTGACCCTTGTCTGTATGTTAGCCAGGGTCAATAAATCATTTTCACTTCTTCCTCTTTCGTAAGATGGATACACATCTTGGCATGTTAAGACCCAATCCATTAAAGGATACTCCACACAGTGTCTGCGATAAAGAATTCCAGCGCCTTCAGGGATGATGTCGTCTAAAATACGCGTTTCTTTTGTGACCCAAATCTGCGATTGTGATTCCGTATTGAAGATATCAATCAAAGTTGACAGTTAATGTTCAGCTGGTGAATTTGGGATTGTGTCCCAGAATTCGAATGTGTCTTATCCCCAGTATGCAGTGCAAAATTTTTCACTTATGCCAAACTTGACAACGTATTTCATTCTACGAAAAACCTCAAGGGTCGCACATCACTGTTTGGCGAGCCTAAGAGAGATTTAGAGGCGTGTGTGTGCATGTGTGTGTGTGTGCGTTTGAAGGGAAGGTTGTTCGGAGAGAGAGTGGGCTCCGCACCTGCAAGGCTACGTCAGTGGCGTGGTAGTCCATGCAGCCTCGGGGTCAGAGACGGCAGGCAAGGTATCTGTTTAATGTTCCAGTGAACAGTGCTGAATTTATGAACCCTGTGGAAAGAGGGAAATGATAACATGAGGGAGAGCAGAAGATAGCTCATGCTTTTGTGCCCTTTTTTTCAAATATAGGAATCCCTTCTTTACATTCTTTCTCTTCGCACAGAAACAGACAAAACTTGTTTTTACTGTCACCGCTCTAAATGGAGAGCTTCCGTTTGAATTCCCATCTTACGACACAAATGATGGGAAAGAAAGGACTTTGCAACTTCCTGACTGCACTGTTCTCACAAACACACCGATAAACACTGCATTTTATAATCACTAATTCCTCACAGAAGAGTTTCCTGGTTATATAACCGGCGGCTTACATCGTGTAATCCAGGGTGGATTACTTCGGTTCCTTACCAGCTCCCTCACACTTTGCCCCTTACAGCTGATGATTTAACAGTACAATGTTTTGGGAAGGCTTTTTACTCTGTCTGGCTCTTGATAGAGCGTGACAATAACTTTATTGTAGTGACTTGAAGCAATCATTAATCATGCTGAATATGGCTGAAGAGGACTTGGAAGGACTGCTTTTGGCTTCGGCTGCCTGCCTGTCTCTTGTCCAGATATCAGTACTGACAGTACTATCTAAATTTGGTCAGTTTAAGGTCCACAGACACAGAAACAACAAGCGTTGAATTGCCCGAAGGCAGCCCATGCCCTTCTGGTATTAAAATAATATGTTTTATATATTGCCTCATCAAAAACAGTCACCATTTCAGAAGGGTCAGATTGACCCACATCAAGCAAAGAAAACAACAATTACTGGAACAGGATTAAAAATTGTCTAGCACGTTCTCAAAATCTGGAAGGACATGGCAGAAAATTAGCTCCATCGAAGAAATGAGGTCCAAAAAAATTAATGGAGATCACAGTAGAAATCACGGCTTTGTGTGAGCATTTCCACATGCACAATAAGCCGAGATCCTACAGGTTTGGGAATAAACAGCTGTTTGGCCATAACCACTTGTTAGAGAGACTAATCAGAACAAAAAAAAAATGTAAGTCAAGTGGTCTCATGATGTTCAAGTTTACCCTACTCCAGAGTGATGTGCACATCAGGGCAAGAAGGAAAGCACATGAAGCGATGCATAGTACCCACTGTACCAGCCTCTGTGTCTTGATCTGAAGTTGCTGTACTTGGTCAGGTCTAGGCTTATCAACAGTATGTGGCAGCTGTTGACCTGAATATACTGAATGACCAGGTTATCACATCAGTTTATTTGTTCTTCCCTGATGGCACAGGACTGGTTCTTGGAGCATGAGGAACCATTTCCTCACATGATTTGGCCACCATATTGGGCGCCATAATCATAGATAAGGGATTGAATGAAATATTAGAGTGTGCAACTTTTATTGGCCAGGCAGTATATTCCTGGCACATTTTAAAGCACATTATCAGAATGCATAAATGCTGACAATATTTCACTGAAATTTTAAAAAGTCTAGTTGTCAGATCATATTTGTCCTGTTATGAAGCTTTCATGCTACAGTCCAGGCAGAGTGATTTTTACACAAAGTTTTTCAGGAAGATTAATAGGAAGAGAGAAAAAATTACACACTGACTGGTGTGTAAATGAAAATAGACCTAAAAAACGCAAAATTTCGAATAGACATGATGACTATAATTAATTAATACAAACTGCTTTGTCTTCTGTCGTATAGCGTAAAAGGATCAGCTCACCTATAATGTATCTACACCCCGAATATAAGCAAGTGGAACTGTTGTTAATGAACCATCTAAATGAAGAGAGGGTGGAATTGATATTTGGTGCATGTTTTAAACATTGCCTATAAAACACACACAAAAAAATGTTCTTAAAAAATTTTAAGAAAACTCACTAGTATTAAATTAAAGAGACAGTGATTTCACCCCTAGCATTATGTGCCTTATTTGAAAACTAAAGATAAAGAAAATAGTATTCCTCTTGGAATGTAATCTAATTGAAAAATTCCTATTCCCCATTGGTTTTTTGAAAGTTCCTTCTCAGTCGTCTCCTCCCCAACCCCTCAAAGGTTTTCGTACGTAATGTAACATAGATAAAGAGTTGCTTGTTCACATAAACATCTTTGCAAGCCATCAAGGCATTAAACCATAAGCAGCTGTGTTGTTTTAGGATTAATGACTGCTGAAAAATGAACACAAATATGAAAATCAAAAGAGTGTTGTCTAGCAAAAGAAAAAAAGAAGCACAATAGGTTCGGTTCATGTGGAGACTACAACTCATTCGCCACAGCTGTTTTTATGGTTTCACCAGTTCCTTCAGCCCTCACATGCTCTTGTTTAGAGGTTTTGTATTTAGTCATTAATGGTGTTAAATGGCTTGTAAAGTGTTTCACTTTGCTCTAAGGCATCAGTTCGATAAGGCTTGATTACCAAAGCCAGCTGCTCCACTACTTCAAAGAAAAAGAATTGCATGTGTGTTGCTACTTTATTTATTCTGTGACTACACAGGTTTCTCAGACACCGAGTTCACATACGTTTTTCTTGCTTCAAATTACACTATAAATTATTCATTGGTAATTTCTGTAGTGTGAAACTACTGAGGCCGGACTTTCCAATTTGTTTTTCTGAAAAGTCTTTATGCGCCATGTGTATTCCCCCCGTGTGAAGAAGAACTTGCATCTGGGACAGTTTTGCTCATTGCGCAGCCTCACTGAATTCCTAACAGGCCAATGACTCAGTTTACAGAGATTTATCTACCACCTAAGTGGATACCGAGGACGGAATTTACACCTCTAACGTCTCACTCACTGCCTTTAGTTATTTAGTGGCAGTATTTCCAAGGTGATTTTCTTTCCAAGTTAGAATTCACAGCACACTTGGCTCATAAATTGTGCATAAGACAGTGGTTTTGTGAAACTCTTTTAGCCTCACCGTTCACACACGCAGACACACATCCATGGTTTATTTTGGAACACTGAGGCACATGAGCAAGATTGTCAGCTATTTATCAGATATGATATCTAAGAAGATTTGATCTAAGATTCTTGTGCATGATATAATCAGGTGTTTCTCACTGGGTAAGTAAGATTTTGGCAAAGTACAGCAGGACGGTCTATACCTACCTGAACTCCAGAGGATCAGGCTGCACCAAATCCTTGAATAAATACCACTTAATTGCATAAACTAGGGGAAAGACATATATTTTTTGACTCCATAACAGTAATAACTTTCTGTTCAATATTGTGTACTAGTTATCATAGGGTTATGAGTTCAAATAACTGTTTTTCTTTTCCTTTTTTTGTCTTTTCATTAAATGCCAAGCCATTTAATTTCAAGACTTATTGACAAAGAGCCCCTTTTTTTTGCCACACTGACGTTTTTCACAGCAGCTTTTTTATTTGAGCATAGTGAAAAGGCACGAAATGGTCACACTTTTTCCTTTCTACTTTTTGCTCTCGTTAATGCTGCCTTCTTTTTTTCTGCAACTTTAGAGTAAAGCAGGCAACAGAATGTTCAGTGTGATTTTTCTCTCCTTACCACAGGCAATCCTGGCGTCGTGGGATTTTATAAGAGCTTCATGTGGACATTGTATCAGGCATTTAAGCAACGATACCCAGTCTGGGCTGTGAGTCATGCTGGACACTGTGCGCCTCCAGACACATTGGATATGGTTGAAGGTAAGACACCTACACTAGCTTGTTTTATTGAAAGTCTTGTACTGCTGACTACAGAATTGGTCGTATGCTCCTTCTAGAACCCTTAAATCTTTTTTTGATTGCTTAGCTCAGCTCCTCTTTAATATTATTTTAGCTTGATAGTATTATAGTATAGACCCTGACCTGTCTGTACTACCAAATCTAATGAAAAGTGTATTTATATAGCACCTTTTATAACAAGCCTGCTTTACAACTAAGAAAATACAAATTAAAACAATAGAGCAAATCAAAAACAACAAAAAGGTACCTTTTACAAAAAATAACAGTCAAGAAAAACTAAAGAAAACAGCTGAATCTCAACATAATTTAGGAATTAAAGCCAAATAAAAATAATAGATTGAACAAAGATTTAAAAGTAGCCAGATTTAAGGCTGACTTTATATTAAACAGCTAATTATTCCACAGAAATAATAACATAATAACTACATAATAAAATAATTATTCCATCAAAGAAAACAAATAAAACTTAACATCCTTTAGGAATTAAAAGCCAAAGTAAAAAAAAAAAAAAAAAAAAGTTTTAACGAAGAGAATTTAATACCAGTCAGATTTAAGGCCGACTTTATATTAAAAGGCAAATGATTCCACAGCAACGGGAAAAGCTCGATCTTGTCTGTTCTTATACTTAGTCCTCGGCTCATATAAAAGAGGCTGATGGGAGGATCTGAAAGTGAGCGTGATGAAGAATGGGGCTGTAAAAGGTCAACAAGGTATTTGGGAGGCAAATTGTGCAAGGATTTATAGGCAATCATAAGAACTTTAAAATCATATATAAAACTGAAAGCGATGCCGAAACAGGGGTTATCTGTTCTCACCTACGTATTTTAGTATATATCTTTGACGCAGACTGCAAAGCATTTTCCGGACGTCACATCAACCAAATGCTGTAAATGTACATTTCCTTTATCACCTTCACACAATTTACAAGTTGACAAGATCACTTTTCTCATCAAGTCAGTAGGTGGCAGCAGACAATTAAAGAGGTTTTAAGACTGAAGTTGTCCCACAAAATATGTGGGGCATCAAGCAAGTATGTCACAATATCCACAAGAGGATAAGAAAATTGTGACTACAGCTAAATTTTCAGTGTTCATTTAATTTGCCATTGCTCTTCATGTAATGTGGATGTCAAATTTTTATGTATAACACTTACAATTTATGGACATCTTGCTGAGCTGTTGTTGTGTCACGGTGTGTAGTTGCCAGAAAAATCTGAGGCAAAGGGATTCTCCTCAGCACACAGTAGGGAGGAATGTTGAACATGTACAACACTGGCGAGCTGTACCAGGCAGCTTCTCTTTCTTCTTCCTCATGCCAATGTATGAATGCGTCCAGTATGTTCAAGCATGAACCAGTGTGGACGTTTTTATTGAGTTTGCTACGTGGGAAAGACATTAGCCAAGCCCACCTGTAATAAGCCAAACCACATACAGATGGCTTGGATCAACTTAAACAGCTTCCACCGGCTAGTTTGATGGATTGGACAGTAGAGCTTGAAGCTGGCCATATCAGGTCTGTAGGCAGGACAAAAAAAATGTGACTATACATTTCTTATTCTTATTTATGTAGCTATATGTACCAATTTTTTTTTTATTCCACAGTAATTTCACAAATTATTATTTTCTATAGCAATCTGATTAAGTAATACGATTAAAATGCTTTGTAACAAAGCTAGCCTTTGTTAAAGTTGAATGATAGACCGAAACGATATATGCAATCAGACTTTCATGATGTACGAGGGGCGGTCAAGTCAAACTGGGACTTGTGATGAAATTTCTCCTGAATGAAGGCTCAAAACCGAGTGACATTTACAGAAGACTTCAAGCACAGTGTGTTGATGAGACTCTTAGCAGCAGTAAAGCTTTTTAATGGTGCAAATGTCTTAAATGAAGATTCCTGCTGATATGTCTCAGAGCCCCCTGCAATTGTTCCTATGATCATTTAGCGATCCTTGAAAATCGACAGATAACTTGTCGCCAAATTGCAGAAGAGACGCATCTGTCGGTAAGAACTGTACTTACAGTCATTCACAAACACCACTGCCACAATACATGTACTCAGCTGGGAGTTATTGCCACATCACAAGCTATTTCCACATGTTTGTGCCAATAAAGGAGTTCCTGGGAGGCCAGCATTTCAGACGTGAAGGAGGCAGTCTGATCATAGCTCTGGGGCAAGAAGAACTTTCTTCCTTGATGGTAACAAGCACTAGTAAAACGCTGGCATAAGCTCATTAGTTTAGCAGGGGATTATATGTTTTGTTATTCTGCATAATCAAAAGTTCCGACTTGACTTGAACCAATTGTAATAATCAGTAAAACAGTCGTGAACCCTAGTCAGATGATATAAGCATTATTGTTTAACAGTTAGTTCCAAATGATATTACAAGAGGCTTTGAACAAGGAGTGATAGTAGAAGGTAACAGAAGTAAGACCATTTAACTATAGAGTAGGTTTTATTCCGCCTCAACTGACGGGTGCCATCATGGATGAAAATAGGGCAGTATGCTCCACAATACTGAGGTGTTAGCAGCTACTGTATCTGCCAAAACAAATGTTCAAAATCAGTCATCTGATAATGTTATTTCATATTTAATAAGATTTTGTATCATTAGTAATTGCTTCGTTTGGAAATTAATTAGTTCGGAAGTGCATCTGAGCTATCTGTCTTGTTTTATTTATGCCTAAAACCAAATAGCTTCTAACAGAAGACTATCCCAAATCCCTCTTTAACCCCTGATCAAGGGCACTAGATGGTGTGTGGAACTAGTGACTGTACAACCCAGTGCACTGGCTTTCCATTTAATGCTATTTGGGATTTAACCACAGAAGCTGAACGTTAACAGCTGATATTTATAGGTCTGTCCACCACTTCCCTTGTTTATTCTCCTTATATTTGGCTACGTAGTACTGGTAAGCTCTGCCAGATTAGTTAGTTCCACCAGTGGTGGAAGGGTACTATATGTTTTGTGGCTGAGCAAAATAAATGGCTAAATAAACAAACAAATCATCATCTTATGGGGAACTGTTGTATAAAAACAATATCACATTCGAGGTTGTGCTGTTGTGTTGAATATCTATATACTACCTTCTGTCTAAGCCTACACAAAAAAGTAATCAGTTCTTGCAAAGAATCGCATGCTCTGCCAATAAAGCTTGCCTTCCATGCATTGTTGGTCCAGTTACACTGGGGCAACCTTTTGTTCGAATTTAGGATTCTTGCCCAAGGTTATATCATTTAACTTTGTGAATTGGTCAACTGATCTACCAACTTGTAATAAAAGTGAGCTTGCAGATTATTCTTTGCTGAGCGAACTAGGCACCTAGTGTATTATTTAGACTAGCTGGCAGTCATTCAATTTTCAGACCAAATGTTCATTTGCCATGGGGAGTCTGTGAACACAGCAACATTCCAAATTATACCAAGTACCACTCCAAACTTCATCTTCAAACCGTCTTCATTGACCTCGCTTTGTGCACAGGGGCATTGTCCTCCTGCAAGATGTTTGGGCTAGCCACCACAGTTCAGAACATCAAATTTCCTCGTCTTGCAAAAATCTTGGGTAGCTTTCAATGTATATTTTTTGTAATTATTCATATGCAATATAAGGCTTCCTATCAGTTTTGCAGCATTTGGTTGAATCTGAAGACAGAGTATAGCCTTATCCAGGTCAGAATTAATCTGTAAGCACTCAAGTCATCAGTAAACACCAGCAATCTGGTTCCATTGGCAACCATAAACACTTATGCCCATAACACTGCCTCCACCATGTTTGACAGATGATCATGAGTTGTTCTTCTCTTTCTCCATACTTTCCCCATCATTCTGGTACAAGTTCATTTTGGTTTCATCAGTCCTAAGAATCTGGCGAAATGATCTGGCAAAGTCTAATCTGACTTTCTGTTTTTAAGCGTTGCCAGTGGCCTGCACTTTTTTGTGAAGCGTCTGTATTAATACAGCCGCCTCTTGACTGTAGGGAGTACCTCCTCAAGAGTGTTCTTGACTTGTCTAGATGTTGTGAATGGGTTCTTCTTTAAAATAGATAGAATTTTGCAGTCATACACTTTAGTTGTCTTTCGTGGTCTTCCATGTCTTTTGATGTTGCTGAGCATGCCAGTTAGTTCAGTTTGTTTAAGAATATTCTGTACTCAATACTCTAGTAGTGGCTACTTCAAGTACTTTTCCTATCTCTCTGATTGGTGTATTGTTTTTAGCCCAATGAGGACCACCTTCAATTGCATAGACACCGCTTTGGACCTCATGTTGAGAGTTTGAGTGAACAGCTACCAGATGTAACACTTACAGTAGAACCACCTCCATGCCTTTTAGCTGCTTGATTAGTCATGGAGTAATAAGGGAACAGGCCACACCTGGCCATGCAACTGTTTGTCAGCCATTTGTACCATTATTTATGAGCCTGGAAAAAGATGGTATGTATATGAAATTGGCTGTAAATCCTAAATGGTTAATGCCACAATTTTGCTCATTTATTTCATTTCAAGTTCAGTGTGTTCATGTTCCGAGGCCAAATGACAACAACAACAAAAAAAACTTTAAAAAACATGTTCCAAAATTTATGGACCTCCCTGTATGTGACTGGTTCATTGAAACCTTGCTTGTAATTGCAAACTATTGCTGTAATATTGTATGTCAATATGACCACAGCAATATTGCACCTTAAAAACCAATGTACACGTTTTTTTTTTAAAGGATTTGGCATTAAGGTACATGTGCACATGGTGTTAAGGAACATGTCAAAATTAAGTTTATTTTTAACCTTTTCTTTCTTTGGCTAATACATATTTTTAATATTTGGTATTTTTAATAAAAGCAAGTGGAATTACTGGCCAATCCTTAAAATGTCCCTTCTTCAGAACTATGCAACACAACATATATATACTGTAAGTCTACAAAGATGCAATTACAGAACAGTAAAACGTGTGAAGAGCGTAATCCGTAATGCTGGTGGATCTGCAAGGTTGTTATATGAGGTGTCAGTGGTGGATAGGGAAACCATGATGATATTTTTAGATGTTCCCACAATTAACTGTGGGATCCTGAGACCTTTTGGATCTATGCAATTTTTGTACCACACAGTGAGACAGCTGGTCTGATTTTTCCTATTGTCCCTTTATAGTAGGTTTTGGGGATGAGAGAGTGGAGTTTGGCTTCTTTCAGCCTCAGTAGTTTTGGGAAGACAGATGTACAGTACAGACCAAAAGTTTGGACACACCTTCTCATTCAAAGAGTTTTCTTTATTGTGTTTTTATTGTGTTCTTTAGCCCAAACAAGTCTCTTCTGCTTGTTGCCTGTACTTAGCAGTGGTTTCCTAGCAGATATTCTACCATGAAGGCCTGATTCCCACAGTCTCCTGTGTGAACAGTTGTTCTAGAGATGTGTCTGCTGCTAGAACTCTGTCTGGCATTGACCTGGTCTCTGATCTGAGCTGCAGTTAACCTGAGGCTGGTGACTCGGATGAACTTATCCTCAGCAGCAGAGGCGACTCTTGGTCTTCCTTTCCTGGGGCGGTCCGCATGTGAGCCAGTTTCCTTGTAGCGCTTGATGGTCTTTGTGACTGTACTTGGGGACACTTTCAAAGTTTTCCCAATTTTTCGGACTGACTGACCTTCATTTCTTAAAGTAATGATGGCCACTCATTTTTCTTCACTTAGCTGCTTTTTTCTTGCCATAATACAAATTCAGACTCTTTGAATGAGAAGGTGTGTCCAAACTTTTGGTCTGTACTGTATATTTGGTGCAGGAATGAGGGTGGTTGTCGTAAAGCACACAGACATGACTCAGGGAAATGTAGATGATGTGAACACATTTCCTTAGCACCTGAACAGGTATGTTTTTAGGACCTGTAGCCTTCTGTGGGTTCCACTGCAGACAAATGAATTGGTTACAGTGGATGCCCTTCCTGATGCAATCCTCCCATTTCATATAGGCTTGGGACCAGCAATACATCCGTTGGCTAGGGAGATTTAATGTGAAAAAGGCTACTGTGAGCTAATACAAGCCCGGTATTAGCTATGTAAGCCTAGTATGTGTAACACTTAAGTAAATTTGAAAGTGAGTACTTCTGTACTTTTACTCAGGTACACAAATAAATGGAGGACTTCTGCTTTTACTTGAGCAATATTTGCCGTAGGTAATCTCAAACACAGGATTTGCTGTACTTTGCCCACCTCTGCTTATAGCCTTTTAACTAGGCTACTGTTTGAAGTTAATATGCAGTTATATGTTCTTAGTTATAGATTATTTGTACATCTTCATGTTCGGCCAGTATGCTAAAGAACATATAGATTTTTTATTCCCTTTTTATGATGCTATGATTGAGTGGTATATTTCCTTATAATACTCCTTTTAAAATTTTTAACTAAGACACAGTAATCTATAAAGCCTTTACAATGTCTGACACATCAGCATTATGTCTTTCTCTACACTGTATAACCTAAACCTGATCATATGTACAAGGTAATAGCAAAGGTAATAATAACAGTGCAAGACATGTAAAGAGTGGAACTTAAGTTCTGCGTGCAGACACTTGAGTAACCCTGCCGACTTGTTCCTTCTGTAACATATGCACTGCTTTATCAGCCTTTCATTTATATACTGGTATTTTATGCAATAAAAATGATTTAATGTCCTGAACTCTTTGTGTAGTTTGCTATTTTTCCTCCTATCAAGCAGATTCTTTTTATCTCTCACATTTCTTCATGTCTTGCAGGTCAATCAGCCTCTTTATCATTGTCTGGATTTTTATTTTTATGTGTAGCTTGCATGACATGGTGAAAGCTTTCTGATGTGTAAGGGAAGCACTTCAGATTAATAGAGATGAATAGGACTACTTCTTATCAGTATAGGGGCTTCACAAGTTTGATGTCGAAGTTATGTTTCTGTTCAACTATTTTGCAGGTTCAAGAACAAATACAGTAAAAAGCAGATCACTGTGTCCTATAGAAATCAAATTTGCTATAGGAGTATAATACATTTTTAACATGGCAAACATGGGCATTGTGTGAATACTAACCTTCTGTTTCCATTTTTATTTGATTAGTAATCGTTTTTATTACAAAAATACAATAATTAAGACTCTTATGAACATATAACGAAATAAAAGCTGTGCATTAGAATGTAAAAAAAATAAACATGGGTAATTGCATGCTATCTCTTTGGCAAGGAAAGGTAATATGCACTAGTTTAGTTTAGTTCTATTTTTTCTTTTCTGTTCTATTCAGTTCAATTCAGTTCAGTTCACTTCAGCTCAGTTCGGCTCGGTTCAGTTCAATTCCTTTCAATTCAGTTTACTTCAGTCCAATTCAGTTCAATTCCTTCCAGTTCACTTCACTTCAATTCATAATTCAGTTCAATACAATTTATTTGTGTAGCACTTGAACACAAAGCAGAAATAAAACAGAAATTTAAAAAAATGTAATAAAAAAAGAAATAAATCTTCAGTAAAGAGAGCCTATCCTCCTTTAGGTGATATTCAGTGTTTGAGTAATACTGGCATCCAAGGCTGGCACATTTCAGCCAAAAAAAACCTAGGGTGAAAAAAGTTGCCTTTAAAAGAAGTTCATTGTGGTGCAGATGCATATTTGATTTAACACTACCTCAGTATAAAAAACCCAAACTAGCTCAGCAAAATCCTGAACCTTCCTGGGGTGGGGGTGTGTCTGAAGCATGGAGCACTTTATTTTGCAATCAGTTGTTAGAGTTGTGGTATGGAAATGTCTTTAAATTTCTTGTTCACTTTTTAAACATTAACTTTCTAGTTACTCACCTGGTAAATGCGGTCTTAAAAAAACAAGATAGAGAGAGACAGAGAGATTATTAGCCCTGTTAGTCATCTTGTTTCGTTTATGAAAAGCAGTGTGCTTATATGAGGGTTTTTTAAGCCCATTGACTTACAAAAATAAAGCCATGTTTTAGGGAGTATAAGCTTGATTAATTTAAAATATTTATTATTCCGCACATAAACCATGACGAAAAGCATGCTTAATTAACCAAACTAATCATAGACTTTAAGATGCAGGCACAGTCACATAAGACACTCAAAAAAATGGGACAGCAGTAGAAAGAGCTTCAGATTTCTCAGGATTTGCATCTGTGAGGATATCACATGGTCTATACACTGAAGATTTGGCGAAGAAAGCACGGCAATACATGTAATTTGTATGGTGGTTAAGACAGAGTGACCTGAGGGCCACAGGGTCAGAATTATCATGTTATCATTGAGAGCATCCCAAATCGCAACATCACTTGCTCTGCACTTTTAAGTAAAGAGGAGGTGAGGAGATGCATAAGGAGGTCTGTTTATGTCTCTCTCTCTCTCTCTCTCTCTTCGCTCTCTCTCTCAATAGTTCTTCCAAAGTTCAAATTAGAATCTTGTTATTTAGCACTGTCACCTTGCACCTCCAGGGTCGAGTGTTCGATTCTCCCCCTCTTTGTATGCGTGCTTGTAGTTTGCATGTTTTCTTGTTTCCAGAGGTGGAAAGAGTAATAAATTTTTGTACTCAAGTAAAAGTACTGTTACTTCAGTGAAATTTTTCTGAAGTACAAGTAAAGTTACCATTATAAAAATGTACTCAAGTAAAAGTAAAAAAGTAGCTCATGAAAAATTTGCTTAGAGTAAAAGTTACTGAGTTACTTTTTTTTTAACAGCCGGGGTGGGATGGGGGACTGTGGTGTAGTTAAAAAAAAGACAAGTGGGTATAAATCTCAAACTGGTTGTTTTTAATTAAAGAAACACCTGTGCATAAAGCTGTTGCCTTTCTTGTGCTTGAAAATCTAAGTGGTCGCTTAAATATGGTGTTACGCCTAGGGTTGGGTATCATTTGGGGTTTTTTCGATACCGGGGCCAAGTCGATACTTTTAAATCGGTACCGGTGCCAAAACGGTGCCTGAACCGATACTTTGCAAAAGCCACAAAACGATGGTGGTTGACTCAAGAATACATTTTTATTGAACAAAAAATTGAATTGCAATGGTATATGGGGTCACTGTTGTAGTACTACTAGTACTAGCTGGAAAGCCGTAATTATAAACAGAATCTATGTTACATTAGTATTTTACAAATCGTTTGACCATTTGTTAGCATGAATGCAAGATTTGCATTTTGCAATTAACATTACATTAGCCTATTACTAACCTGCAGAAAGGCTGCTGTCGTCATCATAATAGGTGGACTCCTTTTTGCTACGGTTGGTATGACTGGGGCTGGGGTCATCCACACCAATAGTGCCAGCTATTGTCCGCAACCTGTCAAACATTTTCCGTGTGCCCTCAAATGTTTCATTAGATTTGACGTGTTTCCCTCTTTACACGCAACTGCTGTAAAACATTTGCTGCACGCGGCGGTGTCAGAATTCTTTCTTGTGAAATATAGCCACACTTTCGACTGTTTAGTTTTAGACATTTTAACGAAAATTGTTTAATTTAGCAAGTTAAGATAGCGGATGGTCTCATTTCCTGATGATTTGTGCTTTTATTTTTTTTATCTAATCTAATAAACTTTTAATCTAGCCATCCAGCAAAAGAATAGTTCAGGGTTCTATTTTAAACTGTATGGAAATGGTGGTATATGGCAGAAAGAACTAGACCCAGTTGTTAGATGATGAAATAGTGAGGTTTGTATTGCTTTATAAAAGTATACACAAACAAAAACACACATACCACCAGATCACCTTCAAGGTGAACCCAGGCCAAAATAATAAACAAAAGGGTATCTGTATTTTAGTAGCTAGATTATTTGCAAAAAAAAAGAGACAAAAAACACAAACAAATACAGATACCTTTCCTGACTCCCTAAATCAAATAATCAAACTCCCTAAATAAATTCCCTCTTTCTAAAATAAATGGCAACCACACCCCTACTACTGGTGAGTGCACAAACATACAGTGAAAATATCTACAAATATATACAAAGAGCCAAGCAATCAAACCAAAGGGGCAAAGTAATAATCAAAGTCAATGGGAGGCAAAAAGTCAAAATCAGAATACACAATCAAATATCAAAACGCCAAAATCACAATCCAAAAATAATCTCTCTCCAACACAACCAACACCTCAACTACACGCCTCCTCTTTCCCGCGTCTCTCTCCGGTTTATATATGGTCGCGCTGTATGATGACGTCACTCTCAGGGCGGAAGCAACCATGTGGAAAGTCAGGTAGATGCCGATGTAGGGGCATAATATTTTTTCTTACTCAGTAGCGAATATGATTTCAGATGTAGCGAAGTACAATACTTCAAACAAAACATACTTAAGTAAAAGTAAAAGTACAGATTTTAAAAACTACTTTAAAAAGTAGAAGTACACAAAAAAACTACTCAGTTACAGTAACGCAAGTAAATGTAATTCATTACTATCCACCTCTGCTGGTTTCCTCCCACGGTCCAAAGGCAGTTAGCTTAGGCTAATTGGTGTTCCCAAATTGCCCGTAGTGTGTCTCTGACTGTGTGTCTGTGTGTGTGTGTGCCCTGCGATGGATTGGCACAGAGTTTCAGGGTGTACCTCGCCTCATGCCCTAAGTCTCCTTGGATAGGCTCCAGGCCCCCGCGATCCTGTATACAGGATAAAGTGGTATAGACGATGAGTCAATGAGAATGAATGACATCATATCAAAATAACAAAAAAGATTTCTTTGCAGATCTTGACTAATGCAAAGAAAACAAGTTCATTTTCATTTTAAAACAATAAGGTTTAGTTTTAACTAAGGAACATTTCAGAAATCAGTATTTGGTGGAACAACCCAGATTTGCAATCACAACTTTCAGGCGTCTTGGCATGCTCTCCACCAGTCTTTCACATTGCTGTTGGGTAACTTCATGCCATTTCTGGCACTAAAATGTAAGCAGCTCAGCTTAGTTTGATGACTCGTGGCCATCCATCTTCCTCTTGGTCAGATTCTAGATCAAGGGTCTTGAATTTAAATTTATGAAGGTTCAGTCAATAAACTTTTCTTCGAGCTGAGGTCCAAATTTCATGTTTTTTTGTTAGGATTCAGATTTCTGTACATGAAATCACAGCTATAAGTCTATAAAAATGAGAACTTCCATAGAATATCAATAATATTTATTTTCTGTTTTTAGTAACTATGTTAAACATGTGAACAATTTGAGCTTTGATGGCCTTGTATATTTTTTGTATTTGTGTGGTGAATCTTCATTCACACTGTCTATACACTGCATACTGTTGTATTGGTGGGCTCTGTTAAGTAATGCTTTTAGCCACACCCACATTATTCTTATTTATCAGAAATGCATCAGGTTCCGAATAGAACGGTCACCCAGTTCGCCATCTAGTGAGTCCTGTTCTAGGGTTTTTCAGTGGGGCTCAGGTCTGAAGATTGGGCTGACAATGACAGGGTCTTGATCCGATGGTCCTCCATCCACACTTTGATTGACCTGGATGTGTGGCGTGGAGGACTTTCCTCAAAAAACAAAGGGGAAAAAAGGGGGGGGGGACCATAGTCAGAGCAAAAGGAAGCAAATGTTCTTCCAGGATAATCTTGTAAGTAATTTAATTCACAAAGACAAATCTGCCC